>MU223431.1:1418165-1448422 GCA_018584345.1 Thuja plicata | reverse complement strand
GTTGCATAAGTTCCTAAAAATATATATTTTTGTATAACTTTTTATTGTAAGCTCAAAATCACCTAAAAACTAGTCAAGATGTGTATAATGACTTTCTTAAGCTCCCCTCCAAACCATTTTATTCTATCTCTAATACAACTCCATAAATTAAATATGTTGGTTATCAATTTCTATTACTATGAAGAATATGATTGAAATATTTTTTCACGGTTTGCAAGATATATTTAAGATTGCTTCTACAAAATTATTTTAACCCAACCTTCACCAGTTTTAAATAATAAATTTTCTCATGAAATTTTACCCAATTGTTAAAACTACGTAAGTGCAGAAACTCCAATTTTAAAATGTTCAAAGATATGAAGAACCAAAACATACTGAAATTGAATAAAACAAATTTTAAATACTTTTGGTAGATGTTAATTGGTACTCTGGCTTGACACCCCTGCATCATACACATCGGACAGGAATTGTTTTGAGTAAGATAAGATAAGATAAGATAAGATAAGATAAGATAAGATAAGATAAGATAAGATAAGATAAAATAAGATAAGATAAATTATTAATGTCCAAAAAGAGACCACCAAGGGTCTAAGGGAACAGGAACATACAGAGCAAAACAACCAATAGTAGGAGCACCAAACGGTGTCCGGGGAAAGAATAATAACAAGAAAGCAGAAAATAGAAAACAAAAGAACCAGTGAGAGCGCCTAGAGGCTCTTTCCGGGTGAGAAGTAATCAAGCACTGAAGGATATGATTCGAGACTAGAAGGAGCCCCGGACCGTCTCTGAGTAACATTGGTGGTGGAGTGCTGCTGTCGAGTGTGATCTTTACGATCTCTACGAGGTCTCACAAGCCTGGTGTGTCCAGAAGGAGGACCAAGAGGGTGCTTCGAGCTACGGGCAGGAGACACCGAAGTGAAAAAGGATGTGATAAGATGATCAAATCTCTAGTTGGACAGGAACATAAGCTGGAGGGTGGAATCTCGAAGTCATGTGGTCTCCTGAAGACAAAGAGCAAGGCACCGCTGATCAGTGTATCTAAAGGAGGCAAGGGAACTGCACTCTCTAAACAGGCAGTAGAATCTCTCTCTAATCTTGTAGTAAATGGGACACAGAAAATGAAATGTGCCTCAGACTCGGTCTCCAACAAGGTGCAAAGGTGGCAGATCTGGTCAGCCCCGTCAATGTGGTGATCTATGTTGATGCGGAGCTGGTGAGAGCCAACTCTAAAAGACCCCAAAGAAATACGAAGAGTGTGACTCCATCGGTAGGCCAGGTATGAAGGACGCACAATGACCCCATCAAGAATCTCCATATAGTGCTCAGCATAGGAGGCCATCCTGGGACGAAGCCCTCCAGGAGGGTTGAACCAGGTCGTGGTGATATACTGTCTATAGATGTCGATTCTGACGTGGTCATTCAGCTCTTGCTGGGAAGGGAGGAGGTGGGTGGGAGCATCCAAGGAAAACTAAAATGGGGGTAGATGATCAATCAAGATCCCCACAGAACCCAGCAAGGCTGCAGCCTAGGCATACCAGCAGCGAGATCTACCAGAGGGATCAGCACTAGCAAGGGACAAAGAAGAGCAATAAGCAAGATAAGGGTATCTCTGCCAACCGACAATAGAATCAGCAAATCCCCAGAGACGGTGAAGGAGACCATATTAAAAATGGCTGCAAGTCTAAAAGAATGAGCACCAAACTCAGCAAGGATAACATTGTGAGGAGTAGAATGATGACATGTGATGAGGCACCAAAGGAGGAGGATCTGAACTCTCTCAACAGAGGTCTAATCTGACTCAAGAAGAGAGGGCCCCCACACAATAGAGTCGTAAAGCACTGTCGGCCTGACTAAAGAGTCAAGGAGGGCCAACTTGGACCTGATGTCCTGAAAGTGATGTCTGAAGCACTATCTCTCAAGAAGAGCCAAGGAGCCCAACCCTTATTGACCCGGGGCTACATAGCAGGCCTCAAGCTGAAACGAGGACCAACGAACTTAACCCCAAGGTAAGTATACGAGGAAGAGATCTCGGTCTCCAAGCCCTGAAAATAGAAGTGAAGATGAGAAGTCTTCAAACAATTGAAGACCATCACCCAAGTCTTTCCCAGGTTCACAACCAGCTGCCAAATCTCACAGAAGGAAACCAAACCATCAAGGAGTCTCTATAAACCCTCGGGGGAGGAGACCAAGAGGACCACATCATCGGCAAATAAAAGAATGGAGATCAACACCTGATGCAGATAGCGACCATCATCAGGGAGCGAGAGATCCCAAAGGAAAGTCTCAATCTCGTCAATGTAAATGCCAAAAAGTGTAGGAGAGAGAGAGGGCAGCCCTGCTTCACCTTGCTGGTACTCTGGATCAGCTCGGAGAACCCCTGTGGAGTCCTAAATCTGCCCACCACACGCTCGTAAAGCTTCATAATAGCAGTTAGGAGAATATTGGGGATCCCAATGTATCTGAGTCTCTGAAAAAGGGCCACCCAAGGAACTAAGTCGAAAGCCTTGCGAAAATCCACAAAGCAGCAATAAACCTTCATCGAGCAGGAGCGGGCCTCCTAGATAATGGTCCATAGTGTCAAAATGTGATCCATGGTCTGAAAATCAGTTCGAAAGCTCACTTGCCCCTTCACATAACACTAGCGACGATTGAGCTCTCCGGATAAATAAGTGTTCAGAACTATAACATAGAGTTTGGAAAAAGTGTCTCCAACCATGATAGTTCTGTACTTCCCAGGGTCTGAGGCTGCACCAGTCTTATGGATTGGCTAAATGATGTGTCGAGACCAAGAGTGAGGAAACCCAGTGCAAACCAAACTATTGAAGAGCACATAGAGAAAAGAACCCAGAACACCGATACCAAGTTTGAAGAGTTTCGCCTGGAACCCTTCCTCATCAGCTATCCTGCTAGTGCTCATTAACCTAACCGCCTCGCAGATGTTGGAGAATGTGAAGAGATGGCAAGAGGGTGATGGAGTGAGGTGGAAAGAGGGTTGGTCGAGAATGTTATAGAGAATGGAAGTGTGGGAGATCAGTGAGTGGAGATCCAGGGTGGAAGGAGGAGGAGGATGGCGGCGAAACAAAGTGTGCCAGAAGAGCTTGGGGGAGTGCTGGAGGGAAGCACAGAGAGATCGACACTGCATCAAGCCAGAGGCACATTTCTTATGGCGGAGGAAATGGCAGTAAGAGAGCCTCAGCTAGGTGAAGGAGTGGGAGTGAGCAGAGAAGGCAGAGCGAACAAAATGGTGGAAGGTCTTACAGTCCTCATCAAACCATTGGTTCATACGACAAGTGTACCTGCGCTGGGGATTGTGAGATAAAGGTGTGGTATGGTGGGGAATGGAGAGGAATGCAGACTCCCAAAGAGTGGTCGCAAGAATGTCGAACATGGAGGAGGTATCTTCGATCTCAGACAATAGGGCAAGCAGGAGGAGTCGTCTTAGGTGAAAAACAAAGATATCCTAGTCACTCTCTGAGAAATGAAAGGAGGTGTGGGTGAGGGTCAGCACGGGAAGCGGAGGAAAAGGAGAGGATAAGGGGGGAGGGGAGACTCTGATGGAAAGACTCAGGAGAGCGTGATCGGCGAGAGGGAGGTGAGAGATAGTGAAATGGTGGATGAAGGGGATGAAGGAGGCACAAGATAGAGCATAGTCCACGACACTCGAACCGCTGCAGTGAGGCCAACAGGTGAAGGATCCAAATTCAGGAAAGCAAGGGAGCCCATTCAAGATCACAAGGTCTGAGGACTCACAGAGCTGGAGAAGATAGCGACTGTATCTCATGAGGGGGGACCTGCAATCATTAGATGAATGTTGCAAACCCAAAATAAGCAGGTCAGTCTCGGAAGTACAATAAGAATTAGCACCACGATCATGAAGGGGAGTCTGAAGGTCTCTGGTCCACGCGTTGAAGTCTCCAACAATAATGATGTCACCCATGGCTGAGAACCTGATAATGTGTTCAAGAAGGTCCTCGTAAAGATCGTCGCACTTAGTGCTGTGAATAGCATAGGATGAGGAAGCTAGTGGAAAGTAGCACACAACAATATAGATATCTCTGTGATGTGATGTGGTACGACCAATACAAATCCACATGAATCTGGCAGAGTTTTCAACATGAACAATAGAAGTAAAACTAAAGAGATGGTCACTGACAAGGCAAGCGACCCCACCGGAACCCTGGACCCCACTAGAAGATCTAACCCCATCCTGAAAGACGGAAAGCCATTGGTATCCAGGAAGGCCCGATAGAGGACAGACAGGACTCTCATGAGTCTCCGTAACATCCAGAACATCCACAGAACAAACACAATCTTGAAAGAGACCCGGTAAGGACCATAAAGTACCATTACCATTCCAGCAGTTGACAAGCAGAGAACAGCTATGACAATCGCTCTTGTCCATCTGTTGGTGAGAACGTCATCTGATCTTGGCGGTCTATCTCGATACCCAACCGCTAGGAGGAGAATCACGAATAACTGCCCTGAGGTTACGAATAACCAGCCACTTACCATTGTGCCTAGCCTCAGCTATGAGGCTCTTAGAATGCTTCAACTCTGCCAGCTGAGATTTCATGAGGTCTTCATCTAAGTAAATCTTAGGGGAAAGAGAGAATAACTTCCTCTTCACCCTAAGAGCCCGTAGCCTATCAAAGGGGGAGAGAAACTGGATGAAGAGAATGTCATCCTTTCCTAACCAGCACCTATCGAGTGTGATGTCTGAGATGCCAAGCTAGTCCGCGAGGAAGGAGTAACCAGCTGTCATTGGGTCAGCATTAGAGGAGAGACCACGGACCCATAGGTTTAATTCACAAGTCTGCCTCACACGCTCATCGTCCAACTTCCCTTGAACCAACTTCTCAACACCTGAAAGGGGTGCAACAGTAGCAGAGTTTCACAAGGAGGCCCAAGTATTCACCTTGTCTTCAGTTTCTGTCAACAGAGAGGAATGCCTCTCCACAATCTTAGATTGTTTCTCTTTGATAGTGTCCAATTCCTTGAGCTACACGAGAACAGAGTTCAAATCTGATCTGAGGCCTATAGTTTCGGTGACTAGGGATTGCACAGTATCCCTAAGAGTATGATTCTCAGCTTCCAATTTATTCAACCGATCAAAGAGTTTAACAGAGAGTGAGGATGACGTAACAGTGACCTCTTTGAGGGCTACATTATTAGTCTCAACAATATTCAGGCGGTCAACGATTTGCTGGAGTGTGACTGGATTAGGTAGCAATTCAGGCATTTTGTCAAACAGTTCACAGACAAAGAGATGTCTGCACTTTGCGGCCAAACCGCACCCTTTCCCAGGTCACGTGAACTGAGCCCCTAGTCTAGAAGGTCGCCTCTTTGCTGTCGTAGACTGGGCCCTTCCCCTTTCACTGCTTTCTTGTCATCACTTTCCAACTTGCCTACTAGTCCACCAACAAGCCTTCCCACTACATGTCTGTTTCTTGTGTGGAATCCACCCCATGCCTGTCGACCTACCAACGAACCCGCCTACGGGCCCTATTGCCTGTCTACATGCCTTGTGTAAAAGAAAATGGAAGAAATGTTTTGTTTTGGTTTTTTTTTGTCATGGTGCCTGTCTGCTTGCCCTCTTGTGGGCCCTGCTGCTCCCTTGCTTGGGTTCTTGCCTGTGTGCCTACCTACAGGCCCTGCTGCTCACCTGTGTGCACACCTCACGTTGTTGTCTTCCCTGCCCACATGCGATGGATGCATAACAAACAACAATGCTTTACTTAGGAGATCACCTGCGTGCACACCTCATTCTGCGCGCGATGGATGCATAACAAACAAGAATGCTGTACTTAGGAGATCACCAAAAAATTGAGACAAGTAGAACTCACAAAATGGAGTTAGGTAATATAACTACCCTTTCATATTGTAAATAGCCTACAATGAACTTCATCACTATAATAGGTGCACAAAATTCATTCTGTTTTTTCTCATCTTTGAGCACCTCACTAAAAGAAATGTCCTCCAACAATTCATCTCTTTATTCCTCTTTCTCCATGTGTAACCAATTCCACCATAACCCAACATAATTCACCAAATACATTCTTCTTTCTTCTCCTCTCTTGTAGATTTGCATCCAACGCGAACTGATCTCCTCCTCCAAATACTCTCCCCCCTTCTCTCCTCTTTCATGAGTTTCATCCCACAACAAATCGACCCCCTACATCAAATTTCCCTTACAACATCCTCTACACCTTGTACATGCAAATATGCAATATCCACACACCACTATGCATCTACATTCTTTTTTATGTCCACTTTCAACTTCTTATTCACTTCCACAACATAAAGATTCATATCAACTCACTCATATAAAAATTAAGCCTTATCGATGTAAACTTTGCACTTTCAATCCCCCTCAAGACACATGCGATCTTGTAAGGAGATTAAGGGAGTGGAACAACTTCATACAATAATCTTGAGAGGAGGATTATGTAAGAAAAATTCTCAAACCTTGATAACACTTATAGAAACTTAACAGGAATAAACATAAATATTATGCATACCACAACACAATGATTTATGTGGGGAAAACCTTTTGGGAGAATTTAGCCCCACACTCCTAATGTTGTCCAATATACTATTTCATGTCTTTTTGTTGTTTGTTGGCCTAGCCTTAGCATGTTATCCCCTACCTTTTTTCCTACGATTCGACTACCTTTTTATGGATGAAATTCCTTCAATTGTTGAAAAGGAGGGTGTTAGCCCTAGAGATAATGAGGGTATAAAGGAGCCTCGAGAAGGACAACCTAGTCAAACATTTAAAGAAGCCTTACAATCAGAGGAGTAAGAAGAGATTCCGAAAAATGCTTTCCTTCAATGTAGCAAGTGATAAAATCTAGATCAACCCAGCAGAGGGAACTAAGGACCCTCTACTTCCTAGGATTTTAAAACTTTGCCCTAATGATGAAATGGTTACTTCCATGAAAAAAGAGGAATGCAGACTCAGAAATGTAGCCATCTTTTTTACTTGTTTGAATATCAATACTCTGTCTGCCATGAATTTTTTTAACAATTGATTTACTTCTGTTTGGGGTAAAAAGCTCGGAAGATACTTTTCATTTTGTAGAATGATTCAAAAAGGACCATTTGTTATGTTTTTAAAAAACCACAAAACGCAAGAGAGGATTCTGGAGAAAAAAAAGTTTTGGAATGTGGGCAAATCCTTATTCAAAGCCATTGCTTGGGCAACTAATGTCTCTCAAGACAAAATTATGTTCTATTTGACACCAAGATGGATTATTGTAAAAATGTACTAGCACAATGCTGGAAATTTCTTCCACAAATACTCATTCCCAATGGTAAAACACAGAATGTAGAGGAAACCAAGGCTACTTTGCATCATTTGAATGCCAATACTCTTAATATCCTTCAATGAAGGTGTGCAAATTCCAAAAGCCATTTAATTTCCATTGAATGAGCATACTTTTACTTGTGAAATTGAAGCCCTTAAAGGCCCAAACTCTTGTTTTCTTTGCAAATCAAATGGTCACCATAGGAGAGATTTCCCTAGAATCCCCATTAACAACAGGAACAACAATGGCTCCCACCTCAGGCCGCATGTCCACAATGCCCCTCCCAATTGGTCTCTTGAAGATGGTTCTCATGGGGCCTCCCATTCTGAGACTGTTTCAGGGGCTACTATTGATCTTAATGAAAAGCCCTCTTGTCCCCTGAACCCTGAGTTGTCTACCCCTTGTGAATCACCCTTAGAAGGCACATTGGGTGATTATGGGAAATCAGAAAATGGGATGGAGTCCACTATTGTCCCTAGGTCAGGAAATAAGGTGATAATTTCAATAATAGACAATAATGATAATGTTGCTAAGAGTGATCCTACTAACCAAAATAATAACAAGGCTAGAAAGAAGAATGCTCAAGAAATTGTTCTTGAAAATTTCAAAGAGATTAGCAAAGACCGACAGAGAATAGCAAACACCTTTCCCAATCCTTCATATGCTAGGAACACATTAGATATTAATGGGATTTCATTAAATAATATTGGGGAAGAGTCAAACATAATTATTCCAGATTCTTCATGCGATGGGAATAATGTAGATAACAATCAAAATACAACAAATAACACTGGTGAAGAACCAAATATAAAGGAGGCTAGCAAATGTATTGACTTTGTATCTGAAAAAACCACTCTATTGAACAAACTAGGAACAAAAAGGAGGTCAATAGCAATCTTGTGTAAGGAAGTGAAGGCAATAGCTCCTCCTTGGATGTTATTAATGAGGAACCAAACTTGGATATTGCCCCCCTATCTGAACCTTTGGCTTGATGTCTCAATGGAAACATCCCTTTAATAAGCCTACCTTGTTATTTTGGGACTTGGTAATTCCCCGTGATAGGTAGTGTCCTTGTAAAGAACAAAATGACGAGGTTTTCAAGAATCCAAAGTCATCTCCAAAATGATTCTTCTTCAAAAATTTCTCAACCATCAAAGATAAATTTTTAGAGGTTATAAGATCTATGGCGTCTTCATCACCCAAAGTGTTGGTCTCTAAGTTGGAACTTGACATCTAATCAGAGCTTGGAAAATTGAATTTAATTGTCTAGTTTTATTTTAAGGAAAGCGAACACAAAGACAAAATATATTGCAGTTTCTCTTAGTTCAAACTTCAAACTGAGTTACACTTCGCATTGATAAAATGACTTGAAATAATCCAAAACCAATAAATAAAAGTGAGGTTTTAAGAGATATAAAGAAAAAGTTGATCATCTCTTATACTACAGACGTTGAAAGATGCAAGATCTCAAAATCTTTTGTTCATAGCTCTCATTAAAAAAAACTTTTATCTAATCAAAAAAAAAAAAAAAATAGATTCATTTGAAAGCGTTGATCATCCCTTATACTACAGACTTTGAAAAATGCAAGATCTCAAAATCTTTTATTCATAGCTCTCATTAAAAAAAACTTTTATCTAATAAAAAAACAAACAAAACAAAACAAGTAGATTCATTTGAAAGAATTAGGACCATTTTCTTTATCATAGCTTAGCCACATTATCCATAATGTTTGCTATGTAACATTGAGATCAGCTTTAGTCAAATAACAGGTCATAAAGTGAGCCCACCTTTGCGAGGACACCACACTTTAGTTGGAAGAAATATTTCTTTTTGACTTTAGGATGAAAAGATTCGTTAAAGTGGGTTGTGACAAGGATAATGCGAGTAATCTTGCTTGCGTAATGTTACTAATTTGCTTGCTTACACCTAATCTCGTTGACTCGCATTTAGTTTATATCCCTTTTTAGAGAAAGTTGCGCATGGCTTAATACAGAATTTTCATTTGTTCTGTTAAGACGAATACACTCTCTTATACTTAATGAGTGTTTTCACTTAATTTAATACTGCTCCACTTTCTCCACTAACATTTTCATCCACTCTTCCACCATTAACCAATCTATCCTTTTGAGCATTATGAAAATGCTTAATGATTTAAAATTTGACTTAATATTTTAATTAAAAAATGTTAGTATACCAATGGGTTGTAGGTGAATTGTTTGATTACAATTAATAAGGGTGATGGTTGTTTAATCATTGTCATTTAGCGAAATTTAAATTTTGGAAGGTATGACACGAAGGATGAGGTCAGGTTTAGATGAAATGGATACTCCTTCCTTAATCATCGGCTCATGTTCTTCGATAACAAAACAAACTTGTGAATATATAAAATCCTCTATCAAAAATAAAAAAGATTTTATTAAATTTTAAAATAATTTAATTTCTTGGTTTTTCTATTAATGTGTAATATAAACTCAATGTGTATTTATTATACAAAGATATTTCAACTTGATATATTAAAAAAGTATGATATTCGAAATAAAAGAGGGGTGAAAATTTATTCAAGCAGGAATAACTACAGACAAAAGGCATAAAAAAAAAGTATGATATTGATAATAACTTGTAATTAAAAAATTTCCAGATGAATTTAAATATGTACTAATTGTTTTCCACGACATGATCAGTCCAATTATATTAAAAGTACGGTAGAATGGGAACAAGGATGAATTGAATTAACAATTCACCTTTAACATCATATATGAGTATTATTTGTTATCTAGCAAGGAAACTTAAGTTATTATGTTTGACCTTGTTTCAGAAAAATTGCAAAGATGAATTTTTTTTCTCTATTTTTTTACACTGCAAATCGTATGTGCATTCAAATGTTTCCTTAAGTCTAATAATGGCATAATTCAAGCTATAATCATGGCATAAGCCAAGACATGATAGAATATACCATTTTATCAATTTATCATCAATTTGGTTGTCCAAATATTGTGTAGTTTCAAGAAATATATTCTAGTTTGCAATATCAAATAATATTAAGGTAACATGAAATCCTTCCTTGAAAATCTGGAAGTATTATTATTATTATTATTACACACACACACACACACACACACACACACACACACACACACACACAGGTGTGTGTGTGTGTGTGTGTGTGTGTGTGTGTGTTCCAAACTAAAAGAACGAAACATGAGAAATTTGAACCTTAGATCTATTGCACTTTTAAAAAGGATAAAATATATGTAACAAAACAAAAATTATACCAATGGGTGAAAGTTTAAAGTTATGTCGCACTTTAGGTCAATTTGTAAACAAAAGTAAATTTAAACATTTCTAACTAAAAGTTAGTTTTGATTAAACATGTGGTTTGGTTGAATTTGTCTTAGTTAAATTGGATATGAGACCAAAACAAATCCAATTGGAAGTGTCCACTAAATACAAAGACCACACAGAGAGAAGAACAACCTACAACCAAATTACAACATTACAATAACAATACAAAATAGGCAAGATCCAAGTCCCTATAATAGACCAAAGGTTAGAAAGATAGAAAGTTGAAACTAAGAAGATAGAGATAGAAAAGAGACCAAGAAATTCAAAGATCTTTAAGAGCTATCTAGTTGCATCACACTTCGTGTAGCACTTTTAGGTGCACATTCATAAAGGAATTGTTGACCTGCATTGCCTTCTTCATTGCCTAAGCAGTATTCCATATAGTTCTCACATTAGGCCCAATCAGATCCTACATGTTACAAGACTTTATCCTATCTTACAATAATTACATTCTTTTGGTATAGTTTTTTCTAGTGGCTTAACAAAATTCCACTACCTTATTTAAATTGGTTTTGATTTCCACCAAATCCTTGTATAACACTTTAATATTATCATCTAATTTAATGGTTTCCAATTTTAATTTGTCGGTCTATTTATTTGCATCTCATTTTGCCATAAAAAAAAAAATTTATCTGATAAGGGGTCGAAGCCTAATTGCTTTTGACTGGATCTATGAACTAGTGAGAGTTTGAAGCCAAATCGCTTTTGGCTGGAGCTATGAACCAATGAGACCACATATCCTCAAATTTGTTCAGCATTACACCCTTATGTCTCCATGTCTTGTCATAATCCTCTTCTCTATCGCCTCCTTATATAACTCCCCTATTCTTATCACCTTGAATCCTTATCACTTCAACTTCCCCTTATCTCCCCTCCTTATCGCTCCATGACAACTCCTTATCTCTCCAAGAAACTCGTTATCTCGTCTTTATCACCTTATCTCTATGTCACACCTTATCCCTACACCCTTATGACTCCACTCAGTGGCATCGTCTCCCTTATGTCTCCCTACGAACACACCACACATGTCAACGCCCCTTATCGCTCTGATCGTTGGCAGTCACTTTTTGCACTGCCACATTGTTCGAAGTCAATACAAAGGAAAACATGATGTTTCCCTCGCTCAAGAGCTTCCTAACAATAGATGTTATCTATCAAAATATATAAGACCAATGTGACAATGTGTCCAATGCATTGATTGACTTAGATAAAAAGGTTTCTCGCAAATATACATCATTGGGAACCATGATATGGATGATTGTGATGTTCTTTTGATGTCATACTACAATGGATTTTGGAGAGAAACCTCTTGAGTAAGCTTGATAGGTGATGGAGTGCATGATAGTGTTTTCTCTAAAGAAAGTTTATAATTACCATTATAATTATATTAAAGTTGATATAGTTTGTGTAGTTGTGTTCATGCATATTGTTTTTTACCAAGTAGTGTCTATCTTAATATAGTATGATTATGACATTTTTAATTATAAAATAATAGGACGCCACTTGAGCCATATAGCGGTTTTTGCATAATGTTTCTTCATGATGATATTTTGTCTATTACTATGACAATTTTTTATTTTAAATTTGTTGTTATGCATAATATCAATTTATGGATTTGATTCCAACAATTATCCTTACAAAACATTAGTTTCTAAGGTTGTTAATGATGGGTGATATTTTATTACTCAACTAGCTATAAAGATGGTTAATAAGTAGGACCATTATAAGTAGAGGTTTTTTAGAACCTTTTTTTAGTAACATGTCATCTTAACATGTTGAAATAATTCACTTGATTGAAATCATATATAGTTGCATTTTTTCTTGTTGGCATAATCTTTCTTAGTTAACCTAGTCATTGGATTCTTTACGGAAATTGGCTATCAATGCTAGGAATTCAAGAGGGCCATACATTATTGATGAATGTGACCAAAATAGTTGAGTTTGGTATTTATATAGGCTATCTTAACTTGGGAAAGACTTGGTTCTCATCTCAATGGTTTAAATATGAGGAGAAAATTAGACTACAATCTCATTTACAACTATGTACATATTCCTTGGGTGAAGGATGTCCAAGTTGTGGCATAATTCATTAAGGGAGGGTTCATAGATGAAAACTAAGGTTTGGAGTTATTCTTAGACACCAACATTCCATTTTAGTATGATTTAGCTTGAATTTGAATTTGTATTCAATAGTGGTGAGCTAACTTTCCAGTTTATGTCCCCACTATATATACATGAGATAATTCAAAGTAATCCATTGTCATTGCTCTTGCCTACTCTAACGTTAGTTTGGCTTCCTAAATATACTCCAATATTGAATGAAATTTTAGAATCACTATGCTCATGGTATGCCTTGATATGCTAGTGTAAGAATGCCTCTAAACTTATCTAAGATATGTGTGTGTGTGTGTGTGTGTGTGTGTGTGTGTGTGTTGAACGCTATGGACTTGTGCCTTGGATTAGTGACAAGTATAGCAGGGTAGATGTCAATCTCAATACGTAGTGAGGTTTATTCTTCTAAGAAATAAGGGGATAATAAGCTTGGTTGGGACATGGCTATGAATGAGTTAAGGAAACTTGTCAGCTTGCATATATTGATAATGCAAAGTTAAGATATGAGATAATGGTTAATACTTATTCAGGATATGTCTACTCTAAATATGTGCCTAGATCTATGTTGAGTTGGGAGGAAATTTTTCATGATTAACTTTTCTAAATATGAGCAACTAATAGTTTGTATTGTCAAATATCATATTGTGTTTTAAATTTATATATGATTGATGAATAGTTGTATGCTAAGATATATGAATTGTAATATGTGAATGTTATGCACTCAAAGATAGTTTATTATATAATATTACTATTGTGGGCTTGATTTTTATTTAATAAATATTGTGTTTCTATAACAATTTGAAGGTATGCAATCGCCATTGAGATTAAACTTTATGAACGTGCTTGTTTATATATGAGACTAGATAAATATAGATTTATGTAGAATTAATGTGCTACTTGTGTTGACCAATAAGTAGACTCGATTTCCTATATGAACATGTCTATAGGTTTATGGATCACTTTATGTGGCATGTAACCAGGTCAACCTTAATAGTATTTGTGAATTCTACTTGGATATAAGATAACCCCATGTATTAGAATTGAATATGATACAAGTGTAGATAGCCAACTATCACAAACATCATCCAAGTGATAGATACCAAGTGCTATGTATTATATTTTAAGGATCAGTTGGTTTTCACTAGTAGCATAGAGGTTAAGGATGTTAAGATCTGTACATGCTATGATACATAAGAAGATTAGCTACTTTTGATTGTATCATGTAGATTATGGATGTTGGAAGCTAATCACCATATCTTTGGATTTAGCGAGTTGTTTCTAACATCACAAGATGAAAGATGTGAAGATGTATTTGTTATATAATAGGGCTTAGTTAGTATCACCAATACCATACAAGTGATAGATAGTGGGAGCTACTCAATATGAAGAGTGACCAACTTTTTTTGATAGTGTGGAAGCAATAAATGCCAAGAGCCACTAACGTGAATGGTTCAATGAGCTATTAAGATATTATTTAATATGATGTGTTAAGACACTTACAACTTAGCCAATAGTGATTGCAAGTTGTATGGGATGCTTGATTGTCATCTGAACTAGTAGTGAACCAAAAAAATGATGTGATCCATGGTGTAATATGGGATTCACTAACATTATTTTTTATGGCTAGGATATACTAAAGTATGTGTTAATGAACCAAGTAATGGAAAGATGCATAATTTAGGTTGTATCCACTTCCACTTGCGTGCGCATGAGATGCTTGTCTCATCATCATAGGAAGTGATGAGTTTGAAAAAAGGATGGGACCCGTGGTGTAATATAGAATGAATTGACCTTCCTCTAGAATACATTTTCCAAACAATGCACTTCGAGGATTTATAACCTATTAGTTTTCTTTTGCATTTTCTCATAATCCACGTTATTAATCATTGAAGAATTCATTTTTTCAAAAATAAGATGTATATAAAAATATTTGAAAAACTATTTATATTTATGAAAATATGTGTGGAAATTCAAGGTTTAGGATTAGATCATCTAATTTATTTAGAAAATTTTAAGCATAAGTTTATCATAGATAAATTTCAAAATCTTGTTTTAAAAATATTTAGAGATTAGTGATGTTAAAATTTATCATTAAAAAATATTATGTTAATTTCATAAATATGTATACATAATATTTATAGTAAATACTAAATGCTATTATTTTAAATAGAAAGAGGATTACGAATTGTTTAGACAATATCTCAATGCATCATAATGTTGATATAACTTAAGTGATAGTTTGGAAAACAATACAACTAATATTGTTATTATCATGCATTTGAAGAAAATATGATAGTTATAACTCATTGTCCTTGTGTATACAACTCAGGCATTGTGTAGATGATGCTTTAGAGAATTGTTAGAATGAAATAATTTTATCAACATCAACAAATATCACCTAAGTGATACCTCGCCACAATAGAGTCATAATTGCATGGATGATGCATGAGATAACCATAAAACACTATTGCCAAAGTGACACCTTAATGTGCAGGAGTATAAATTTCCTCTTACAAATATCTAATGCAAGGAGATGTTGGCAATATGCATATGTTGTATAGCCTTTCCATAGATGCATAACTTAGTTGGAGATGTAGTATCAAGATGATTGAAGTATACAAGGGAATGTTGAAGTCATGTGCAAGTGCATGTATGTAATTTTGGTTAGGTATGATTGTTATGGTGAATAGAGTGTCTGACAGGGTTACTGTATTTTGGTATGCATTGCCCTGCATTGAAACATTTTGGCTTGCAATTCCAGTATGTGTTAAGTGGATATACAGGGAAGATATATTTAAGTTTCAAGTGTTATAACCTTTAGCAAGTGAAATGGTTAAGTTTTGAGTTTCGTGTAGAAGTTCTCATATATGTTTTGTTGATGTCAGGAGATGATATGATGTGCATTGCAGGTGTTTTGGTGGTCTGCATAATAATTTGAGTTTGTTTTATTGGCTTGCTTTATTTGTTTCATATTTCGTAGCTGGCCTAAGTAGTTCGCGACCATGTGATTAAGTGGTGATAAAGGCAGAGTTTTGGAACTGCTTGGATGATGTTTCACATATTTTGATTTCCATCTACAAGGCGTTGGAGATAGTGTTCTTGGCTGACAGATTGCATACTACATGTTTCATCTAATTAGGTTGGCCTAAGTAATGTAATTGTTTGTTGCGGAGGATATATATTTGTTCAAATCATTTTGTGGATAGGATGAGATTGATTTGTATGGTGTATGGTGTATATGTGAAGGTTCAGAAGCATGAGCGATCAGTGAATGTTGTGAAAAATCATGATGAAGTCACTTTTTGATGCATGAAGCAGAGAACTATAATAAGCCTTTCAAAGAATGCATTTTGTACTACAGTTCATAAAATACATTTCATTGCAATGGTATTTCATTATATCTTGTTCCGAATAAGTGTTCTTTTAATCTACAAGTCCCTTTATCTTGCCTAAGGTTGTGCATCTTAGCTTGAAGTAAAATCAAGAGTTGTGAGCTCCTTGGTCAAGAACCTAAAATATTAATGTAATCAGTTCATATAGTGAGTTTGATCTCAGCATGGTTTTTCCTGCATTGGGTTTTCACATAAAAACCTTGTTTTTCTTATGAGTTACATATTTTGCTTTTGTTTTACTTTTGTGCATGTGATGAATTGATTAAAGGAATAATATGTGGTTAAGTTTTAATATGATGATTCACCCCACCCCACCCCCCTCGAAGCGTTTGGAAGTGTTCAATAGGAGACTCTCCCTCAAACACAAATATACAATCTCGTCACAAAAAATTAAATCTTTCAAACAAAAAACTTATAACTTTTAATGAATCCAATCCTTACGAAAATTGATTTCCAATAAAATTTGCAACACAAAAATTACAACCATGACCTCTCTTCACTCTCTCTATTAATCCCATTTTTACTCCATTTTCTTCCTCAACTCTATGCAAATTCCTCTTCCTTCAAATTTGTATCTTCTCTTATCATTTGTTTTGCTAGGAAAAATCATAATACTATTGTTTTAAAATCGTTCCAACAATGGATTTGTTCAATCTCCCTCTTTTTTTTTACCATTCTTCCTTCCCTATCTTTCTTGGGCTTCGTAACATAACTTTTTTTGTTAAATGGATCATCTCCTCACTTTCCATCCCTCACCTCTTCACTTTCCCAAGCAACCCCATGATATTTCATTTGTTGCTATTCAAATACCAAAGATGGGCTTTTTGTATTATTTTTTCTCCATCTTCTTTAAATCAAAGAATATCTCGCAACCCCATGATATTTCATTTGTTGCTATACAAATACCAAAGATGGGATTTTCGTATTTATTTTTTCCTCCTATTCTTTAAATCAAAGAATATCTCTCAAAAACATGAATTGTTCATTAAAGAGACTTTGGAGGTTTTTTCAATGCATCCAAACATAATATGACATAGCTTCTCTGTATTTTAGTTTCCTAGTTTTTTACTTTTAAAAACCATACTTTAAAGTCTTGTGTTGCATAAGTTCCTAAAAATATATATTTTTGTATAACTTTTTATTGTAAGCTCAAAATCACCTAAAAACTAGTCAAGATGTGTATAATGACTTTCTTAAGCTCCCCTCCAAACCATTTTATTCTATGTCTAATACAACTCCATTAATTAAATATGTTGGTTATCAATTTCTATTACTATGAAGAATATGATTGAAATCTTTTTTCACGGTTTGCAAGATATATTTAACATTGCTTCTACAAAATGATTTTAACCCAACCTTCACCAGTTTTAAATAATAAATTTTCTCATGAAATTTTACCCAATTGTTAAAACTACGTAAGTGCGGAAACTCCAATTTTGAAATGTTCAGAGATGTGAAGATCCAAAACACACTGAAATTGAATAAAACAAATTGTAAATACTTTTGGTAGATGTTAATTGGTACTCTGGCTTGACACCCCTGCATCATACACATCGGACAGGAATTGTTTTGAGTAAGATAAGATAAGATAAATTATTAATGTCCAACAAGAGACCACCAAGGGTCTAAGGTACCAGGAACATACAGAGCAAAACAACCAACAGCAGGAGCACCAAACGGTGTCCGGGGAAAGAACAATAACAAGAAAGCAGAAAACAGAAAACAAAAGAACCAGTGAGAGCGCCTAGAGGCTCTTTCCAGGCGACCGAAGGATACGATCCGAGACTAGAAGGAACCCCGGACCGTCTCTGAGTAACACTAGTGGTGGAGTGCTATTGTCAAGTGTGATCTTTACGATCTCTATGAGGTCTCACAAGCCTGGTGTGTCCAGAAGGAGGACCAAGAGGGCGCTTCGAGCTGCGGGCTGGAGACACCGAAGTGAAAAAGGATGTGATAAGATGATCAAATCTCTAGTTGGACGGGAACATAAGCTGGAGGGTGGAATCTTGAAGTCGTGTGGTCTCCTGAAGACAAAGAGCAAGGCACCGCTAATCAGTGTATCTGAAGGAGGCAAGGGAACTGCACTCTCTGAACAGGCAGTAGAATCTCCCTCTGATCTTGTAGTAAATGGGACATCGGAAAATGAAATGTGCCTAGGACTCGGTCTCCAACAAGGTGCAAAGGCGGCAGATTTGGTCAGCCCTGTCAATAAGGTGATCTGCGTGGATGCGGAGCCGGTGAGAGCCGACTCTAAAAGACCCCAAAGAAATACGGAGAGCGTGACTCCATCGGTAGGCCAGGTATCAAGGACGCACAATGAACCCATCAAGAATCTCCATATAGTGCTCGGCATAGGAGGCCATCGTGGGACGAAGCCCTCCAGGAGGGTTGCACCAGGTCGTGGTGATATACTGTCTATAGATGTCGAGTCTAACGTGATCATTCAGCTCCTGCAGGGAAGGGAGGAGGTGGGTGGGAGCATCCAAGGAAAACTGAAACGAGGGTAGATGATCAATCGAGATCCCCACATAACCTAGCAAGGCTGCAGCCTGGGCGTACCAGTAGTGAGCTCTACCAGAGGGATCAGCATTAGCAAGGGCCAAAGAAGAGCAGTAAGCAAGATAAGGGTATCTCTGCCGACCGACAACAGAATCAGCGAATCCCCGGAGACAGTGAAGGAACCAGACCAGATCAAAAATGGTTGCAAGTCTAAAAGGATGAGCACCAAACTCAGCAAGGATAACGTTGTGAGGAGTAGAACGATGACATGTGATGAGGCACCAAAGGAGGAGGATCTGAACTCTCTCAACAGAGGTCCAATCCGACTCAAGAAGAGAGGGCCCCCACACAACAGAGTCGTAAAGCACCATCGGCCTGACTAAAGAGCCAAGGAGGGCCAACTTAGACCTGATGTCCTGAAAGTGATGTCTGAAGCACTGTCTCTCAAGAAAAGCCAAGGAGCCCAACCCTTGTTGACCCGAGGCTACATAGCAGGTCTCAAGCTGAAACGAGGATCAGAGAACTTAACCCCAAGGTAAGTATAGGAGGAAGAGATCTCGATCTCCGAGCCCTAAAAATAGAAGTGAAGATGAGAAGTCTTCAAACAATTGAAGACCATCACCCGATTCTTGCCCAGGTTCACAACTAGCTGCCAAAGCTCACAGAAGGAAGTCAAACCATCAAGGAGTCTCTGTAAACACTCGAGGGAGGAGGCCAGGAGGACCACATCGTTGGCAAATAAAAGAATGAAGATCAACACCTGATGCAGATAGCGACTGTCGTCAAGGAGCAAGAGATCCCGAAGGAAAGTCTCCAGCTCGTCAATGTAAATGCCAAAAAGCGTAGGAGAGAGAGAGGGCAGCACTGCTTCACCCCGATGGTACTCTGGATCGGCTCGGACAACCCTTGTGGAGTCCTAAATCTACCCACCACATGCTCGTAAAGCCTCATAATAGCAGTCAGGAGAATCTCGGGGATCCCAATGTATCTGAGTCTCTGGAAAAGGGCCACCCGAGGAACTGAGTCGAAAGCCTTGCGGAAATCCACAAAGCAGTAGTAAACCTTCGTCGAGCGGAAGCGGGCCTCCTCGATAATGGTCCGTAGTGTCAAAATGGGATCCATGGTCTGAAAATCAGTTCGAAAGCCCGCTTGCCCCTTCGCACGACACTGGCGACGGTCGAGCTCTCCGGATAAAATAGTGTTCAGAACTATAGCATAGAGTTCGGAAAAAGTGTGTCCAACCATGATGGTTCTATAGTTCCCAGGGTCCGACGCCGCACCAGTCTTATGGATCGGGTAAATGATGTGTCGAGACCAAGAGTGAGGAAACCTAGTGCAAACCAAACTGTTGAAGAGCACAGAGAGAAAAGAACCCAGAACACTGATACCAAGTTTGAAGACTTCCGCTTGGAACCCTTCCTCATCAGTTGTCATGCTAGTGCTCATCAACCTAACCGCCTCACAAATGTTGGAGAATGTGAAGAGATGGCAAGAGGGTGCTGGAGTGAGGTGGAAAGAGTGTTGGTCGAGAATGTTATAGAGAATGGAAGTGTGGGAGATTAGTGAGTGGAGATCCAGGGTGGAAGGAGGAGGAGGATGGCGGGGAAACAAAGTGTGCCAGAAGAGCTTGGGGGAGCGCTGGAGGGAAGCACAGAGAGATTGACACTGCATCGAGTCAGAGGCACATTTCTTGTGGCGGAGGAAACGACAGTAAGAGAGCCTCAACTGGGTGAAGGAGTGGGAGTGAGCGGAGAAGGAAGAGCGAACAAAACGGTGGAAGGTCTTACAGTCCTCATCAAACCACTGGTTCATAGGACAAGTGTTCCTGCGCTGGGGATTGTGAGATAAAGGTGTGGTATGGTGGGGAATGGAGAGGAATGCGGACTCCCAAAGAGTGGTCGCAAGAATGTCGAACATGGAGGAGGTATCTTCGATCTCAGACAACGGGGCAAGCGGGAGGAGTCGTCTGAGGTGAAAAACAAAGAGATCCTGGTCACTCTCTGAGAAATGAAAGGAGGTGCGGGTGAGGGTCGGCACGGGAAGCGGAGGAGAACGAGAGGATAAGGGGGAGGGGAGACTCTGATGGAAAGACTCAGGAGAGCATGATCGGCGAGAGGGAGGCAAGAGATAGTGAAATGGTGGATGAAGGGGATGAAGGAGGCACAAGATAGAGCATAGTCCACGACACCCGAACCGTCGCAGTGAGGCCAACAGGTGAAGGATCTAGAGTCTGGAAAGCAAGGGAGCCCATTCAAGATCACAAGGTCCGAGGACTTGCAGAGCTGGAGAAGATGGCGACTGTATCTCATGAGGGGGGCCCTGCAATCATCAGATGAACGTTGCAAACCCAGAATAAGCGGGTCAGTCTCGGAAGTACAATCAGAGTTAGCACCACGATCATGAAGGGGAGTCTGAAGGTCTCTAGTTCGCGCGTTGAAGTCTCCAAGAATAATGATGTCACCCATGGTCGAGAACCTGATAATGTGTTCAAGAAGGTCCTCGTAAGGATCGTCGCACTCAGTGCTGTGAATAGCATAGGACGAGGAAGCCGGTGGAAAGTAGCACACAACAATATAGATATCTCTGTGATGTGATGTGGTACAACCAATACGAATCCACATGAATCTGGTAGAGCTGTCAACATGAACAATAGAAGTAGAACTGAAGAGATGGTCACTGACAAGACAAGCGACCCCACCGGAACCCCGGACCCCACTAGAAGATCTGACCTCATCCCGATAGACGGAAAGCCACTGGTATCCAGGAAGGCCCGGTAGAGGACAGACAGGACTCTCATGAGTCTTCGTAACAGCCAGAACATCCGCGGAACCAACAAAATCCTGAAAGAGACCCGGTAAGGACCATAAAGTACCATTACCATTCCAGCAGTTGACAAGCAGAGAATAGTTGTGACGTTCTCTCTTGTCCATCTGCTGGCAAGAACGTCATGCGATCTTGGCGGTCTGTCTCGATACCCAACTGCTAGGAGCATAATCGTGAATAACTGCCCTAAGGTTACGAATAACCACCCACTTACCATTGCACCTAGTCTCAGCTACGAGGCTCCTAGAATGCTTCAACTTTGCCAGCTGAGATTTCGTGAGGTCCTCATCTAAGTAAATCTTAGGGGAAATAGGGAATAACTTCCTCTTCACCCTAAGAGCTCGTAGCCTGTCAGAGGGGGAGAGAAACTGGATGAAGAGAATGTCATCCTTGCCTAACCAGCACCTATCGAGTGTGATGTCTGAGATGCCAAGCTAGTCCGCGAGGAAGGAGTAACCAGCCGCCATTGGGTCAGCATTGGAGGAGAGACCACAGACCCGTCGGTTTAATTCACGAGTCCGCCTCACACACTCATCGTCCAACTTCCCTTGAACCAACTTCTCAACACCTGAAAGGGGTGCAACAACAGCAGAGTTGCACAAGGAGGCCCAAGTATTCACCTTGTCTTCATTTTCCGTCAACAGAGAGGAATGCCTCTCCACAATCTCAGATTGTTTCTCTTTGATAGTGTCCAATTCCTTGAGCTACACGAGAATAGAGTTCAAATCCGATCTTAGGCCTGCAGTTTCGGCGACTAGGGATTGCACAGTATCCCGGAGAGTATGATTCTCAACTTCCAATTTATTCAACCGATCAAAGATTTTAACAGAGAGTGAGGATGACGTAACAGCGGCCTCTTTGAGGGTTGCATTGTCAGTCTCAACAATATTCAGGCGGTCAACGAGTTGCTGGAGTGTGACTGGATCAGGTAGCAAATCAGGCATTTTGTCAAACAGTTCGCAGACAAAGAGATGACTGCACTTTGAGGCCAAACCGCACCCTTTCCTAGGTCACGTGAACTAAGCCCCTGGTATAGAAGGTCGCCTCTTTCCTGCCGTAGACTGGGCCCTTGCCCTTTCACTGCTTGCCTGCCTGTCGTCGCTTTCCTGCTTGCCTGCTAGTCCACTAACAAGCCCTCCTGCTACCTGTCTATTGCTTGCGTGGAATCCACCCCGTACCTGCCAACCTACCAACGAACCCACCTGCGGGGCCTATTGCCTGTCTGCGTGCCCTGCGTAAAAGAAAATGGAAGAAATTTTTTGTTTTGTTTTTGTCGTGGTGCCTGTCTGCTTTCCCTCCCGCGGGCCTTGTTGCTCCCTTGCTTGGGTTCTTGCCTGCATGCCCACATGTGGGCCCTGCTGCTCACCTGTGTGCACACCTCATGTTGTTGTCTTCCCTGCCCGCGTGTGATGGATGCATAACAAACAACAATCCTTTACTTAGGAGATCACCTGCGTGCACACCTCACGCTGCATGCGATGGATGCATAACAAACAAGAATTCTTTACTTAGGAGATCACCGGAAAATTGAGACAAGTAGAACTCACAAAATGGAGTTGGGTAATATAACTACCCTTTCATATTGTAAACAGCCTACAATGAACTTCATCACTATAATAGGTGCACAAAATTCATTCTTTTTTTTCTCATCTTTGAGAACCTCACTAAAAGAAATGTCCTCCAACAATTCAGCTCTTTATTCCTCTTTCTCCATGCGTAACCAATTCCACCATAACCCAACCTAATTCACCAAATACATTCTTCTTTCTTCTCCTCTCTTGTAGATTTGCATCCAACGCGAACTGATCTCCTCCTCCAAATACTCTCCCCCCTTCTCTCCTCTTTCATGAGTTTCATCCCACAACAAATCGACCCCCTACATCAAATTTCCCTTACAACATCCTCTACACCTTGTACATGCAAATATGCAATATCCACACACCACTATGCATCTACATTCTTTTTTATGTCCACTTTCAACTTCTTATTCACTTCCACAACATAAAGATTCATATCAACTCACTCATATAAAAATTAAGCCTTATCGATGTAAACTTTGCACTTTCAATCCCCCTCAAGACACATGCGATCTTGTAAGGAGATTAAGGGAGTGGAACAACTTCATACAATAATCTTGAGAGGAGGATTATGTAAGAAAAATTCTCAAACCTTGATAACACTTATAGAAACTTAACAGGAATAAACATAAATATTATGCATACCACAACACAATGATTTATGTGGGGAAAACCTTTTGGGAGAATTTAGCCCCACACTCCTAATGTTGTCCAATATACTATTTCATGTCTTTTTGTTGTTTGTTGGCCTAGCCTTAGCATGTTATCCCCTACCTTTTTTCCTACGATTCGACTACCTTTTTATGGATGAAATTCCTTCAATTGTTGAAAAGGAGGGTGTTAGCCCTAGAGATAATGAGGGTATAAAGGAGCCTCGAGAAGGACAACCTAGTCAAACATTTAAAGAAGCCTTACAATCAGAGGAGTAAGAAGAGATTCCGAAAAATGCTTTCCTTCAATGTAGCAAGTGATAAAATCTAGATCAACCCAGCAGAGGGAACTAAGGACCCTCTACTTCCTAGGATTTTAAAACTTTGCCCTAATGATGAAATGGTTACTTCCATGAAAAAAGAGGAATGCAGACTCAGAAATGTAGCCATCTTTTTTACTTGTTTGAATATCAATACTCTGTCTGCCATGAATTTTTTTAACAATTGATTTACTTCTGTTTGGGGTAAAAAGCTCGGAAGATACTTTTCATTTTGTAGAATGATTCAAAAAGGACCATTTGTTATGTTTTTAAAAAACCACAAAACGCAAGAGAGGATTCTGGAGAAAAAAAAGTTTTGGAATGTGGGCAAATCCTTATTCAAAGCCATTGCTTGGGCAACTAATGTCTCTCAAGACAAAATTATGTTCTATTTGACACCAAGATGGATTATTGTAAAAATGTACTAGCACAATGCTGGAAATTTCTTCCACAAATACTCATTCCCAATGGTAAAACACAGAATGTAGAGGAAACCAAGGCTACTTTGCATCATTTGAATGCCAATACTCTTAATATCCTTCAATGAAGGTGTGCAAATTCCAAAAGCCATTTAATTTCCATTGAATGAGCATACTTTTACTTGTGAAATTGAAGCCCTTAAAGGCCCAAACTCTTGTTTTCTTTGCAAATCAAATGGTCACCATAGGAGAGATTTCCCTAGAATCCCCATTAACAACAGGAACAACAATGGCTCCCACCTCAGGCCGCATGTCCACAATGCCCCTCCCAATTGGTCTCTTGAAGATGGTTCTCATGGGGCCTCCCATTCTGAGACTGTTTCAGGGGCTACTATTGATCTTAATGAAAAGCCCTCTTGTCCCCTGAACCCTGAGTTGTCTACCCCTTGTGAATCACCCTTAGAAGGCACATTGGGTGATTATGGGAAATCAGAAAATGGGATGGAGTCCACTATTGTCCCTAGGTCAGGAAATAAGGTGATAATTTCAATAATAGACAATAATGATAATGTTGCTAAGAGTGATCCTACTAACCAAAATAATAACAAGGCTAGAAAGAAGAATGCTCAAGAAATTGTTCTTGAAAATTTCAAAGAGATTAGCAAAGATCGACAAAGAATAGCCAACACCTTTCCCAATCCTTCATATGCTAGGAACACATTAGATATTAATGGGATTTCATTAAATAATATTGGGGAAGAGTCAAACATAATTATTCCAGATTCTTCATGCAATGGGAATAATGTAGATAACAATCAAAATACAACAAATAACACTGGTGAAGAACCAAATATAAAGGAGGCTAGCAAATGTATTGACTTTGTATCTGAAAAATCACTCTATTGAACAAACTGGGAACAAAAAGGAGGTCAATAGCAATCTTGTGTAAGGAAATGAAGGCAATAGCTCCTCCTTGGATGTTATTAATGAGGAGCCAAACTTGGATATTTCCCCCCTATCTGAACAAACTGACTCTACTTATCCCTTTGATACAAAGGGAGGTCTTACAGATATGAAGATAATGAAAATATTATGAACATTGGGTGTCTTAACTATAGATGAAAAACTCGCAGATTACTCGACGAGTAATCAAATACTCACAAGTTGTTCACTAGCAAGTTTTTTCCAACTTTTACTTGCAGGAAAAGTTGGCAGAGTTTTATGTAAAAACTTGTCGAGTTTTTCCAAATACTCGAAGAGTTTGAGCTAAATACTCAGCCATAGCATCATTCTATGATTTTGACGTCAAACATAAAGTTTAATTTAGTTTTTTGACTTCTTGTTTGCTACTCAATCCACAAAGCACCCTCCCAAACTATTGCAAGGTCATTTGCAAGGATATAAGTCGATTTGAAGCGGATTTGAAGTGGATTTTGAAGCAAAATTGAATTCTTAGGTAGGTTTTCAGATTTTTTCTTTGTTTTTTTAAATCATTTTATCTCCTTTTTGTTGCATCTAGAATTATGAAACTCAATAATGGCATTTCCTCGGTATTGTGAATTGCTTTAGAGTGTAATGAACAAGATTTAACACCATTTTTTGACAACTTTTTCTGAATTTTTCGTTGTTTTCTCAAGAATCTCAACTTTTCTTAAAAATTTCAAACCCTAATACTTTTTTCTTTTTGTTTCAAGTTTCAACTATCTAAAATTATTTAAACTAATTTAATTTGTTTGCATTTTTTTATTAAAATGTTAACTTGTGGTTTCAATTTGTCTGTGTAGGTTAATTGATAATGGCAAATAGAGATTCTTCTATAACTGGGTCAACTTCACAGTCTGCCAATGTCTTCGTAGATGCATGTCCATCTAGATATGTAGGCATGCGTCCTAAGGGGCTAGAGATAAGGCTTGGAAGTACGCCTTTGAAGGACCGGAAAATAATACCATAATTTGTATCAAGTGTGAAACTAATTTAAGGAGGCATAAACCACTTGAAATACCACCTTGCAGACATTGTATAGCATGATACGAGGATCTGTGAGAAGACCACTATTGAAATAAAAAGAGAAATTAATGTCTTGCTTGCTGCCCAAGAAGAGAAAAAAAAATACAAAGGGCAAGGGCAAAACTAGCCATGAAAACAAACATAGTTGAATCTCGAGGTGTTACAATCAACATTTAAGAAGCAGTACTTGAAAGCATAGTGGGCTCTCTTCGTGGCCCACATATCCGCAAATCCACCACCACCACCTCGGCCACCACTTCAACTACCTCTAGTAGAGCACCACTATTAGTGTTGTAGGCACAATCTATAGGTAATTTCATTGAAACACATCAGGAGCACAACCATCATTGGAGGCAACTAGGTGGAATAGGGAGGTGCATCAGCAAGTAGACAATGTTTGTGTTGATTTCTAGTGCTTCAACAACATCCTTTTCAATGCAGTAGAAAATCCATATTGGCTTAATTTGGTTATTGCAATGACTGTGATATGAAAAGGCTACAAGGCATCTTCTCGTGCAAACTTGAGTGGGGGGTTAGTCCAATTGTTTTAGTTTTTAAATGTTTTAACATTTTACTTTTAGTTTTGAATCTTGATAACTTATGTTGAGTTTTAATTTTTAGAGCGTAGACTAAATTTATGTTCTTTTTTTATTTATAGTAACTAAGGTAAAAGTACAAACCCGTGTCACACTTTTATAAAGGAAAGGGTTAACAACACCAAAATTGTTCAACTTCAACTTCATTTTTCACTGTCTCGCCTACTACGAGATTTGTGGGAGATTCTACTGCTTATTTAGGGAATGCAACTCCCTTGCGGCCTTCTTCAGCTACATGGACCAGAGATGCCTTGCACTATACCTCAAGGAGACTACGCAACTCCGCAACCACACCTTACAGCTCTTATTCCCCCAGAAAGCGACCCCGATTCAGCTTATCACCGCTTTCTTCTCTCTCGCGTCCCCTGCACGTTGGACAAAGAGGCCTTCCAGTACCACCATCGTCAGTCACTCTAGATCTGTGAGACCTCGTAGTTGTTGTACTCGTCAGCGGCACCCTCCCTGCTTTTCTCGACGATAGTTTAGGGCACCTTCTCGCCCTAGTTCATACCCTTTGGTGCTTGGTTTCTTTTTACCGAGGAAGGACCCTTAGTCCTTGCCTCGCTCTTGTGCTCCTTGCTTCTTCTTGTTTCTCTTGTTTTCCCTATTTGCTTTCTTTCCTTGGCACCACTTGGTGCTATTGTTGTTGACAGTCTTTTATTTTGTACACTCTTCAATCCCATAGACCCATTGTGGTCTCTTATTGGACATTAATAAATTTATCTTATCTTATCTTATCAACTTCAACAACATAAAAGTGACATTTCTGTTTGGAATTTGAAGATGATGTGAACTAATAAAATGTGTAAAAATTGATGAAGTTTATGCCTATTATTTTTTTTAAAAAAAATTGAAGAATTGATACATTTTTTTAATTTTTAATGCTCATTTTTCAATTGTTGAAAATACTACAAATCAGGAGATCTAGCTCCCACCTAAAAACTATATGCAAATAATTTTAAAAATCCTCTAATTTAAAAATATGTTTTAGATGACATGTATAGCCAGTGAATGCAAAAAGAAATTTCATTTTCGATGTATATTTTCTCGGTTATAAAAATTCAAAGTCTAACTCCCGAAATCGACAGTTTTCATCTCCCACATTATTTTCCCTATCAAATCTATATCAATCAAAAAATAAATTACACATTCTCGAAGAGGACTCTCCTCTAATGAACCATATAATTTTTTGATTTTTCTAATATGATTTACTTTTTTTATTTTTCTTTTTTTGAATCAGCCTCTTCTCGAATGTTAAAATACCTACTTGCAGTATTTTGTAATTATAATATATTAGATCTAACCAAGACATAATAAAAATTATATGAGAATATTCTTGACTCTGAGCTCTACAAAAGGGTATTTTTAGTTTCTTTAGAAAGTTGATTTTTTATAGAAAAATCAGTTGCAGAAGTCAGAAGTTCTGCATTTCAAAAAAAATTGTTGATTTGGCTGCCACACAAGCAGTTTCGGTTGGAACTGGTTCGATCGAACCACTTCCAGTTGAAACCCCCTGTATATATGCGTACCAATTCTTCGTTGATCTAACATATTTGGCTTATTTTTACTCATGTAGTTTCGGCTAGAATTGGTTCGGTCGGACCAATTTCGGTCAAACCTACCTTGCCACATCCCGTGGTGCCACTTGGCCGCCACGAGTGTTCGGCCTGAATTGTTTCAGTCGAACCATATCCAACTAAAACATCTTGTTTATCCTAAAGTGTGGCACGACTTTGTGTTTTTACTCATTAGTAATTACTATTTTTTGTTTAATTTAAGTTATTTTTTAAACTTTTTTTTATCAAAATTGTGTATTTAACGTTAATTACACTTCGTACTTGTACGTTGCTCACAAATGCAGTTGATAGGTAAAAAGAAGTCTTGGAAGAGCAAAGAATAGAATGGAAAAATTTTGATTGCACCATTGTTAATTTTTTGGTTTCTTGCAAGAATGATATGGTGGTCTTCAAATTCGTGGATGCCTCCAACAAGGTGAAAATTGTTGAAACTTTGGCTCTAATGTTAGAGCAAGTTGTCATGGAGGTGGGAATTGAAAATATTGTACAAATAATAACCAATGATGCAGCAGCATATGTGGCAGCTGGTAGAATCTTCCAAGACAAACATAGTATACTTTTTGGACACCTTGGGCAGCACATCCTTGACCTTCTTTAAGAGGGCATGGGATAACTAGATTGGGTAAGATTGGTTGTAGAGGATGCAAGGAAGATCACCAAATACATCTACAATCACCCTTGAGTTCTTCGCTTGATGAGACCAGGGATTTTTTTAGTGGCGATTCTTCGCCAATTGGCGAATATGTCCCGTCGGGCATATAGAATTTGGCGGAAAAATCCATAGTGTACTATTTGACCGGTTCGCCCAGATTTTATAAAAAACACGTTAATTGGTCAGATTGTTCGCCACTATTTGCATGTAATTTCACTACGGTAGTGGGGTTGTTCGCCCATTTATCTATTGTATATTTACTAATATTCACCACGGATTAAGGAAGGGGTATTTATCAAGGATCGTCATTCGCCAAAGTCCCATTATCCCAAGTTAAAATTTTATTTGCACTAGGACCCAATTTGCCATGCATCGTAATTCACCGTGTCCCAAATTCCCACCCTATTCGCCTAGTCAATTACTTGGAATTACGCGGGGTTCGCTAAATATTAGTTTTTATCATATGCAAATGTCGTCCCCTTCGCCAAAATTTGAAATAAGCATTTGTATATAAGGATAGTTTCAAGAGATTTAGGAGTACAAAAAATCAGTTGATTCTGAGCTAACAATTGCGATCGGTAGCGAACCAAAAAGACTACGAGTCCTCAGTATCTTATAATTATTCAAGTAAAATTTTATTGCAGCCTTAATTTGTTGGAGATGTCACAGTCAAAGTTAAACAGTAAGAGGTCTATTGAAGGTGGAGAATCTGGAGATGTCCAAGAGGGGCCAACAAAATGCAGAAAAATATCTTCATACTTTTGCGGGGGCAGACACAATGGTCATGGTGTTGGTCAAAGTGAGGAAGGTGCGTCATCAGAGGAACCTGTACAACTTCGAGGTTATCAACTTACATAGGAGTCTATTCAACAAACTGGGGAACCTAAAGTTGCGGAACCTGATATCTCTCATGAAGATGACCTTGAAGATGAATTTCAAGTAAATAACCAGTACCAGGATGAATCGATCGACTTCGGTGATGA
>MU223431.1:1371638-1384660 GCA_018584345.1 Thuja plicata | reverse complement strand
TGAGCATTTGGTGGACATCATGGACTTGATGTCTGGAGACCATTGCTCTAAGCATTTGGTGAATATCATGGACTTGATATTCGTTAGACCAATGCTCATGATATCATGGACTTGATATCTCATGGATCAGGGATCCACATCTGAGTAGTTGGTGGACATCATGGACTTGATGTCAATAGACCATTTCTCTGAGCATTTGGTCAATATCATGGATTTGATATTCGTTAGACCAATGCTATTAACATCATGGACTTGATGTTATGTCATGGACTTGACATCTTGGAGATAAGTGGATCCAAGAAATCCACAAATTGGATAGAAAACATCATGGATTTGATCTTATTTTGGACATGGTTGGTAAACATTGTGGACTTGATGTTACCTTGAGTTGTGGAGACTCGTGGATCTAGGAAATCCACATCCGGTTGGTAAGCATCATATGACATGATGTTACCATAGGAAGATGAATGGTTGAGGAAAGATGAAGAACATTTGTGTTCTCATTATATCTAGTAGGTAGAGATCTACTATCATAGATGAGAGATCTATGGCATCATGGATGAGGATCCATTATGGTTATGTTTTTGAAGAATCTATGAGTGGATCTTTGCCTCAAGTCCAAGAGGGAGTGTTGATATTATGGCCTTTACGGCAAATATCTCTACTTTGGATAATTATAATAAATATATAGAATATATTTATTATTATAATAAATCGATATGCATAACTAATAATAATAAATATTAGAGATATTTATTATTTATTGTTTATCTAGTAGATCTATTTAATCTATATATTATTAGAATGAAATTAAATAAACAAAGTTTATTTAAGGGCCCAAGTCGACCTCTTGGAGCAAATGCATTTTCGTCCAAGTCGGCCCCTTGTGGAGTGTTTTCATTCTCATATATATATGGATCAAGTCTTGAGGAGAGACATACCAAAAACATAACGTGTGCTTCTCCCTCAAGAGTCTCAAACCTGCGACTTACTTCTCCATTCCAAGAAGTGTGAAATACTTAAGGAATGCATATTCGACATGTATGAAGGGCTGCAATTGGTAAACATCAAGTGCGAATTGCATCAGATATTTAATCTGATATTGAAGCGCATGGATGAGCGATAATTGGATCTGAGCTTGTAATGTGAAATACATAGAACCTTGGTTATCAAATTTGGCTAACTCTAAGACTTGCGAATCTGATTTATAATACTATCGGCATCTTATCAAGGAAAGTGAATTTAGAGCAGCGAAGATACACAAGGCAGTGATACTTACATCTGTCTATACTTGAGCAAAGTACTCCAGGAATTGGTGAGAATTTGGAACCAGTTTTATCAGCCTTAAGGGCAGATCTAAGGCATTGACTAGCTGATCCAAGGACAGATCAAAGTGCAGATCATTTGCATCTTGAAGGCATAGTCAAAGTCTGATTTCCGGGTACTTTCCTTCCTCCCTTGTGATTTCTTATATCATATCCTGCGCTTAGTTTTGATAGATCTCTATAGTTTGAATATTCCTTGTTAAAATCTGAAATATATTAACACCAATCACATCGTGAATTCCTTGGAAATGCTTGCAATGGCAATTATCAAGGCTGGTCATCCTTGTCATGCCAAAAGTATGTAAGGTGGGCTGCCCTTCCATCTCTTAGTCCACCTTGGAGGTTTGTCATCATCCTTGATCAAGCCCAAGAGAATGGAAGGCTGGCCATCCTTCTAATTCCCATTCAACTTGATAAGAGCATACAAGGGGGGCCATCCTTTCATCTCTCGTGGAATTGGAATGAATTCCGTCCTTCCTATTTGCAAAACACTTCCACAAATTCAAAACTTATTTCTTAAGGAATTTGCTAGTTATTTCTGATTGATTGATTTCTCCTTATTGTCATTTCTTGAATTATCGATGAGTGGATGCTTAAATGAGGTTGGAATGGTTTGATTCTTGAATGATTGATATTAAGACTCACATAATTGATAGATTGATTTAATGAATGAATTCCTTTGATTGGATGATTTGATGTATTGGTGAGAGATGATTGCATGTTTGTTGATTAGATGATTAATGAGTGATGATGTAATGAATGCTGGTTTGATATATTGGTGATTTGATGATTGAATGAATGTGATTTGATAGAGTGGTGATTGAATCCTTTGAATCATCTCTCCTTGATATTTTATTGGTGAAAGAGTCACCACCTTTCATTGCTTCCTTCTGAGAATAATAAATTATTTTCCAAAATTCATCCTTCCATTGTTGATATGCTCCCTTCATTAATCCTTCATTCATATCCCTCTTTCAAATGAACTATTTTCGCTTTATAATCTTCCAATGTGAGGGAGAGGTCACACCTCTTCATCATTTATGCCTTCTGAAAGAGTAACAACTCTTCCTCTTAATTGCTGGTTTCAACCTTAATTATATTTAATTAAATATATTCTATTCTCAGAATTTGCTGACCACCTTTTTAATTTCCTTTGCCTTGCTCAGCCCCTCACATGGAATAGCTTTTATCATTTATTGATATTCCATTGCTTATGTTTGATTTATGAAGGCTATAATCTGTTTTGGGAAAACAAAGATCTCATGACAAGAGCATGACATTATTGAGAACCCTCAAATTTTGAGAAAAGAAGTGTATTGCATCTAATGTGAAACAAGAAAAAGTTCTTGCCCTGGGCATTGGGCACGATGGCTTGTACAAGTTTGTTTGATCTTACTCAGCTGTCAAAGATAATATGGTGCTCTTTTACATGAAAAGTATGGATGTATAAATCTTCAACATTTGGCCAAACTCAACAAAGCCCGTGTGATCCAAGTACTGCCTCGTATATAGGAAAAATAGGATGTATCTCATTCATACAATTCTTTGTGAGCCTTCCTAGAAATCTCCTATTGACCTTGGTTTGAGGTATTTTTTGTTAATGGATGATTTCTCTAAGAAGTGTGGGTTTACTTCTTGAGAAAGAATTTTGATTGCCGTGGTACATTCTTGAAATTCAAGACCTTGGTAGAGACATTCACAAGGCATCAAATCAAGGCTCAATGGTCCTATAATGAGAAGGAATTCACCTCCACTCAATTCATGGAATTCTATGGGAAAAAAGTATTCAATGCTAGTTAAATACACCCTACTCTCCCTGACAAAATGGAGTGGTTGAAAGGCAAATTAGGACTAGTATGGAGATGGCACAATACATGCTGCATGGCAAGTACATGCCCTACCAATATTAAAGGAAAAGCTATGAACACAACAGTTATTCTTCTCATCATGAGTCCTTGTAAAGCCTTGCAAAACATCACATTGAAGGAAGATTGTCCAGCCACAAACCTAAGCAAGAGATCGGCCTTGTTCCTAAAATCTAGTCTTAAGGTACCTTTGAAGTTAAAACTTCCAATTCATCACATCAGCCCATGATTCAGCCTTTATCTGGTTATCCATTTGCATTAAATTAGGAATGTGGGACTGACAGGGTTTCCATTCCACCTAGGGTAGGTTCTAGATGACCCTTTGCCTTCACAGCATTTGCCTAAAGTATATAAGAGGCATAAATGGTACTATTCCACTTTGGGAGGAGTAAATGAGATGAGCTTTCTCAACCAAATGATAGACCTCAAAGAACAAGGAAATCAAGTTCCAATTCAGCTGCTACGCATGTCCACTTTGCTCTTTCTGCTGATCTTTTTAGGTTTCTAAACCACAGAATTTGTCTAAGACCCAAAGAAATCCAAAATGAAAAGCTGAAATGAAGGTTGAGTATGAGGCATTGTTGAAAATCATTCCTTGGGAGTCGGTAGAATGTAATGTCCCTTTCTCGAGCATTCTTAATTTTTGCCCTAAAACAATAATTCTTACTTCAAAATGATAGTTACTTTATTAACATCAGAAATTCAAGATAATAATCAAATCAACAAATCAAAGCACAATCCTCAAAATCAACCAAATCATGAATTCTTTAAAATTAACTTGCCCGGAGCATGAAAAGGTCCCCATACCTTTCAACTCCTAGACCCGGAGCATGAAAGGGTTCTCGTACCTTCCAACTCCTAGCTCCAAAGCATGAAAGTGTTTCCATCCATCCAACTATTAGTTCTTGTACCTTCCAACTCCTAGCTCCGGAGCATGAAAGGGTTTTTGTCCTTCCAACTCCTAGCCCAAGAGCATGAAAAGATTACATCCTTCCAACTCCTAGCCCTAGAGCATGAAAGCATTGCGTCCTTCTAACTCCTACAAGACACTTCCTTTAATTCAAATTGATTGTTTGATGAATCTGCTTGACTAAAAGTGATTGATACTTCTTGATGGATTGACAAATTAATGTCTGAATGAAGATCAATAGTTTATGCTTGAATAATTGATGATGAAATGATGGATGTTTTGTATGTTTGATTGATTGAATGAATTGATAATTTATGGTGATGATTTGCTGATTGATTGTTTGCTTGATTTGATAATTAGATCATTGCTTTTGATGGATTCGTGAGTGATGATTAAATGACTGCTGATTTGATGTATTGGCAATTGATGATTGATATGTGACCCTTGAATGCTTGGAATTATTTCTCCTTTATACTTTATTGATGAAAAGGTCATCGCCTTTCATAAGAATTGAGTCACCACCCTTCGTTGCTGCCTTTCGAGAATAGTAAATTTTTTTCCAAATTTATCTCTCTTGCATGTCCTCCTCAATGAAACCTTCTTCTCTTTATATCTTCCAATGTGAGGGAGGAGTTGCACCTCTTCATCATGTCTGCCCTTTGCAAGAGTCACAACCGTCCACAATTACCATTCTTTGAAAGAATACAACCTTTCATTATTTCTGCCTTTGAAAATAGTCGCTTCCTTATTTTCTTCCCATTCCTTTTTATTAATCATTCCTTGACTATATGCTCAATTGTTTCTTCCTTCCTTGCTTGATGATCTCCTCCCAAGGAAATGGTCTCCCTTTTAGTCGCTTCCTTATTTTCTTCCCATTCCTTTTAATTAATCCTTCCTTGACTATATGCTCAATTGTTTCTTCCTTCCTTGCTTGATGATCTCCTCCCAAGGAAATGGTCTCCCTTGAGGGGGTCGCAACCTTTCATTATTTCTACCCTTAGAAGAGTCAAAACTATTCATCCTTAATTGTTGTGCTTTGAAAAATAATTATTTATTCCCAAATTGATTGATTGCTTCCTTCTTTTATTGATTATTAATTGATGGATGGATGCCCTCAAATGAAATGATGTCCCTTTTATATCTCATGTTTGAGGGAGTCCCAACTCTTCATTTCATTCCCTTTGACCATTCATTAAACTTAATTATATTTTAATTATATTCAATTTTATTTTTATTATTTTTTAATTTTAACAATTTATTATTTATTATTAGGGACATTACATAGAATTGACTCAAAGAAAAAATCTGAAGGAAGCAAATGGATTTATAGGGTAAAGGGAAAGTTGATGGTTACTTGGACAGGTACAAGGCACATCTTGTTGCTAAAACTTTTTTTTTACAATAGGTGGGGATAAACTGTGAAGAAACTTTTTCTCCTATAGCGAAGATGGCCACATTTCAGTTGCTTCTCTCCAAGTATCAAATGGGTGTCAAAAGTGCCTTCCTAAACAAAGATTTGGATGAGGAGGTCTATTTGGTGTAGCATAAGGGTTTTCAAGCTTCTACTTGGGAACATCTAGTTTGCAATTTGATTAAGTCCTTGCACAAACTTAAGCAAGTTCCTTGAGCCTAGTATTTCAACATTGATAAAAACCTAAAAGATTATGGATTCAGAAGAAATTTTTTTTATCCAAATCTTTATGTCAAATGCAATGGTGATGATATCATAATTATTATCGTATAAGTTGGTGATCTTGCCAGCACAAGAAGCACAAACATTAGAATTCAGCAAGTGAATTAAACATTTGTGCAGCTTCCGATATGTCTAATATACACCATTGCCTAAGAATTGTGTTTTGGTGATGTGTTTATTGCATCCTCATGAATCAATGTAAACATGCTATGAGTCTTGTGGAGCACTTTCTTGCTAATAAATTGTAACTCTATCTTCTACAATTATGGAGGTTGGGTTGCAGTTATCAGCTTCTGGATCAATCTACAAATGGTTGGCAAGCAACTTCATATTTCTGACAACCACTAGACCAAATCTCCATTTTGTTGTTAGCTATCTCTCTCATTTTATGTCAAAATCAAAGCTTTCTCATTGGATAGATACAAAGTGAGTTTTGTGATATGTCAAAGGTAATATGACTTTAGCATCCTTTTCAAACGAAAAATAATTTTGGTTTGAAACTTTGAATGGATATACAGACTTTGATTGGGAAGATTAGTTGATATTCAACGGTCTACTAGCAATTACATTTTCTCTTTAAGATCGTGGCTAATTGCTATTTGGTTTGAAACTTTGATTGGATATACAGACTTTGATTGGGATAGATTAGTTGATACTCAACGGTCTACTAGCAATTACATTTTCTCTTTAAGATCATGACTAATTGCTTGGCAAAATAAAACATACAATAGCTCTATCTTCCACTGAAGTTAAGTATAAACCAGCTATGAGTACTGGTTTTGAAGCAGCTTGGCTACATAGAACCTTGGCATATTTAAACTTCCTCAGCATTCTCCAACCCCATGTTTATGTGAAAATCAAGGAATGTTAAAGTCAGTGAAGCATCTAGTGTATCATGCACCGAATACATTGAGATTCATCATCAGTATACTCAGTTGCTAGTAGAGTCGGGAGATATTGCTCTTCAATTCTGCACTTTTCAAGAGTAGCCTACTGATGGCTATACCACTAGGTCTTGTTAATTTCCTCAAATTCCAGACAAAGTTGGTGTTGTTTCTAGTTTAGTCATCAAGGGGGCTATTATTATAAATTAGTACTATATTAATAATGTAATGTCCCCTTCTTCGGGTTTTGTCTAGTTTCTTAAGATTTAAACCGCAATAGACACTTTTTATACACAATCCTTTTATTTGTCACTATCCTTTGAATTAATGAGTACTAAGTTGGTTTTCAATCTGATTTAGATATTTGATCTGAATTTGATGGCCAGCTCTTCTATGATATAAATTGATTATAACAAGGGTTTGATAGAACAACCAATAAGATCGATGATATTATCAAACGACTTATTACCTCACAGAAATCTGATATGGTATCGATTTGATAGAAAGGGATGATAATATCTTATATCAAGAATGTGTCAAATAGAGGATGCAAATGTATATATCCAACAATATCTGCTATATCAACCAATTGATAATATTCTTGGAAGGACAAATCAAATTTATGATGGTAAAGGAATCTGATATATTTCTGAAACGGGTCCTACATGGATTGAATGAATTACAAAGGCAATATCTGATTCAATAAGAGGAGATGTTGGTTTTGTTTGTGAGTCGATTCTGTAAGAAAGGCTGAGTGCAAATTCTGATTCAAATGATAACTCGATATGATGGCCATTCTGAAATTTATTATAGCCGTCTCTGATATTTATTCTTCTTGCTTATGCAATGTGCATAAGCAAGATTAATATCTGATCTGAATTTGATGGCCAACTCTTCAACGATATAAATCAATTATATCAAGGGTTTGATAGATCAACCAAAAGATTGATGATATTATCAAACGATTTATTACCTCTTAAAAATCTGATATGGCGTCGATTTGATAAGAAGGGATGATAATATCTTATATCAAGAATGCTTCAAATAAAGGATGCAAATGTATATATCCAACTATATCTGCTATATCAACCAATCGATAATATTTTTAGAAGGAGAAATTGAATTTAAGGTGGTAAAGGAAACTGATATATTTCTGAAACGGGTCCTTTAAAAGTTTATGGATTGAATGAATTAGAAAGGCAATATCTGATTCGATAAGAAGAGATGTTGGTTTTGTTTGTGAGTCAATTCTGTATGGATCGGTTGAGTGCAAATTCTGATTCAAATGATAACTCAATATGATGACCATTCTGAAATTAATTATCGCTGTCTCTGATATTTAATCTTCTTGCTTATGCAATGTGCTTGGGATGATGCTGTCTCTTAATAGTTCTATATGCACAGGTGATCTTATCTCTGCCAATGGTGGATTGATACCACTGTCTCGGCACTACTAAGGCTCCTTGACTGCTTGAGTCTGCAATATAAATAAGAATAGATCTGATTGATGCCTTTGGAGGAGTGAAGGATATCTCCTTTAATATGTCACGGAAAGATATGAATGTGAGAGGTTGCATCTCAATATCAAATCACACCCCATCTGAGTAACTAATCAATATCAATGATCAGTTAATTATATGTTTTCTTGGGTGGTGATTAAGGAAAGGTTTTATTGTTATATGGATCACTTTATGTAATATGCTGTTTGCGATCTTGTATTATATTATTGTTATTTTATATATGGATGGCTGCCTTTATATTGCTTATGTGATGTGCTTGGGATGATGTTGTCTCTGAATGGTTCTATATGCACAGGCGATCTTATCTCTGCCAAATGGTGGATTCATACCACTCTCTTGGCACTACTAAGGCTCCCTGACCGCTTGAGTCTGCAATATAAATAGGAATAGATCTGATTGATGCCTTTGGAGGAGTGAAGGATATCTCCTTTAATATGTCATGGAAAGATATGAATGTGAGAGGCTGCATCTCAATATCAAATTGCACCCCATCTGAGTAACTAATCGATATTAATGATGAGTTAATTGTACGTCTTCTTGGGCGGCGATTAAGGAAAAGTTTTACTGTTATATGGATCACTTTATGTAATATGCTGTTTGCGATCTTGTAATATATTATTGTTATTTTATATATGGATCGCTGCCTTTATATATCGATGCAATTCACATTAGATGCAACAGAGTATTGTCTTCCCATCGCTGCCACATGAAGATGTCTGATAGAAAATCGTGAAGTCTTATAGGTAAGACAATTTTCTGAGCTATGATATCACTTCAACTTTCATGCAGTGATTTCCTTGATGTCTTTTTATTCATACTCATTGTTCATCACTTGCATGGTACATGATACAGACTGTCTTTGTTTTATAACTTATTATTCTGCTATACTTGCTATGTGCAATTATTGCTTCTATTACTATCTAACTTGAAGGTGTCCTGGGTCTGCCACGCCTGGACCAAAATATGTTTCTTATGCTTAGAAATTGGATGGGGATATCACAATAATGACAATAATAGTGTAACCGATATTAGACTTGTCTTTTTGTTTCTGCATTGCCATCTTTACGGCATTTGCAATTATCGTCTATTATTGGATAATCCTCAAAAATATAACGTTGCCATTTCCTCTTGAGATGATCAAGCCTCTTTTCTCATCTCAGTCTTCTGTTTATACCAACATGAAATTGGACCAACTGCTTTAGGGTTTCCATCTCCAAGATGGTTTGATTTGCCACACTTGAAAGCTTTCCTCTCTGAACACCACTAATTCTTGTGACAGTTGAAGAATTTTCAAAACACCTAGTGATTATGTCCTGATGCTAAATAGCATTGCATAAATCACACAATAATGAAAACTTCAAAATGTGGAAACATATGCTAGTGATTACACCTTCAAATCAGTCTTCCATTCCTAAAAAAACTGACAAGGTAAACTCCATAACTGATACAACTCACACCTGCACGGAAATTCACTATACTATCTTTACTCTAATTTAGCTAAAATCTGATCTTCCAAAAATCAGCTTTACTTATAAAAGCATATGTTTACCACTCTATTTGACAAAGCTGATACTTGGAATGATGAAGAAATACTAATGCATACCAGACAAATAAGTAAAATATATCTTCATTTGCACATGAAATTATAACAAAAGTAGACCAAAGATGGTCAGCCAAGGATCAAACTTGATCATATCCCCTTCCTTCACAATAAAAATTCTATTAAAGAACTCAACAATTTCCAAGAAGAACACAACCATCCACCAACTAACTCTTCTAACTACCTGAAGCCGACAAACAATCAGATGACCATATTATCAAAACCTAATAATAGGCATTGAACACTAACTATATAACATCCGTATCACTTATAAAGATGAGATGGAAGAAAAGTCTAAATGTTTATCTAAACTTATTTGTACTTATTCAGCTAAATAAAAGATTTTCACTTTTTACACCAAAAGTAAAATGCTAAATAGAATAACTTGATCCACATCAAAATTTCCATGCGTCTAGACTAAACCTGTGAAATAGTTCTTATCCAGGCTAAAAAACTCAACAAGAATTTTGCAAGCCTAGAATGAAGTTGATTTTTATAAATTTCTTTTCTTTCCTAGCAATGCTTATGCCCTATCATAAGAAATCATTCCTCAATTGATTCCAATTGACAGACAAATTCCTTCCTCAATCAAAAACAATTAACTAGCAAATTCATTCTCTTATTTAACTAATCCTAACTACAAGTGTTTATTTGCCTTATTCCCTATTTTGACTAACCCTAACTAGAAGTAACTACAATTCTAACTAACCAACCATAAGCCCTCTTCTTGTTGAGCACTTGTAACTTCCTAACTAAAAACTGATAGTAACTAAAGACCTACTCCTATGATGCTAAAGCACTCAATCAGCTATGAATCTTAAAAACCTTCTACTCCTATGATGCTAAAGCACTCACTCAGCTATGAATCTGAAAAAGAGACATGACAATAAGCACCAAACCATAAAAACTACAATTACTCTAAGTCAATGGAACTATTAATCTTGGAGAGAATATATGGAAGATTATTGTTCCAAGAAGTCACTTCTACCCTATCTCATTGGTCTCTCATTCCTAAGCCAAGTGATGTCCATCAAATAAATGAATGGTTTAACAACAATGACAAAGTCTATGGACATCTATGTATCACTATTTCTAAGAGGTTCTTACATCATAGAGATCGAATGGAGTGCCCTTTTACTGCTTGGTCCACACTCCATCAATTGTGTGGAGACCCATTAGAGCTTCCATAAATTTGCAATGATTTGTATGGAGATCCATTAAAACATATGTCAACTTGTGATGACTTCTCCATTGACTTTTCTTCACCTAAAATTGCAAACATTACAACAAAGATTCCTTCTCCACCTACTTCTTCTATAGACTCAAAATGCTTTTGATTAATCTCTACAACAAGTTCATACATGTCTATAGGATCTTCCTTGTTGAATGCATTCTTACCAAAGATCTCACATCTATTTGTAGAATCCCACCTTTGGGATCTCGATCACACTATTAAGATCATTATCCTCCTCTTTGAAGACAACTCTCTTAACGCTTTATCAACTGCTTTGGATGTATTGAGGATATGTGGCACCGATAAAAAAAATTTGTATTGTGTCAAGTTTTTAAACTAAAGTTTGTTGTTTTCCCACAAGTCGTGATAAAGTCTCTACCAGTTTACTTCATCTTGTTGTCTTTTTGTCCTTTTCTGAATGTTTTAGGATCATGAAATGAGGATCTTGAAGACATTTTGTCACAAGGCGGAGATCAAGAATGCACTTGGATACAAGCGAGTCAATGTCAAAGATAGCATTCAAAGATGCATGTGGGAAGGAAAAGTATGCACTTGATACGTTTGGAAACATAATTTTAAAAACCTTATATATGGGTGTATATCTGCTCATGAAGAGTGTGCCTAACAAAGCAAGGATGAAATCAAATACAAAGTTGCACATCTACAAGGTTAGATCACACCTAAAAGAAGAAAATTTAAAATAATGATCAAAGTTTAGCATATAGCTGCATGCTAGGTATAGGATGCACTTCAATGAAAAGTGTTTACCTTCATGATCACAAGATAGTATAGAGGTGCATAACTAGACGATCGGCACACACCTTAAAACAACATAGGTGTGGAAAGAAATGAACATTTTCCAAAGATATTCATCTTTCCTCCCCTTTATTCCAGCTTTAAAATGGTCATTTAGTAGATATACAACACAAGGGTTCTTTCTTCCAAAAGAGATGCATTTTTTGATGAAGGGGGCCTACTCTAAAGATTGTTGTGAGATTGTTTGCTCAACCTTCTTCATCTTCTATGACAAGAGGGAAGTTGTTCTTTGGGGATGTATATTTTTGTACATGGGTACCTAACATGGTCTAGTTGTCAAAATCCATATTTTTTCACCCACCTAAGTTGTGTATGTGGGGGTGTTAGCACCTTAGGTTATATTCATCTTGCTTATGTGGATATTAGAGATAATATACATATTATTTCTCAAAATTATTTAGATAATTCTAAGACTATCCAACTTTATTTCCTATTTTTTCTAGATAGAGTTTTGGAAAAATATTGCTTTCTTTCCTAATTTTCTAGATAGGCTTCAGCAAAAACATATCATGTTCAGGAAACTGAGTTGTCAAGGCTCCTCTTATGTTCTCTATAGTTGCATAGCTAATAGGCTCAGTATGGTGAACAAGATTGTGCTCTGTTCATTCTTATTTAGTGAAACCCGGGGACGCGTACCCGGCCCAAAACCCCGGAGTACCGGGTACCGGGACGTCCCCGAGACGGGTACTCCGCGTACCGGAGTACCCCCACCGCCGCCCGAGCTTCGCCGTTTCCCCGCCGCACCCGTCCGGTACTTCGGTACTTCGGTACTTCGGTACCAGTACCAGTACTTCGGTACCAGTACTTCGGTACTCAACAGGGTGCGGCCGGCGGCAGACATGAAAAAGTGCATTTTTTTTAAGTTTTTAAATAAAATTTGGTTTTCTAATTGGTTCTTATGGAACCCTAAAAGGATGTGGGTCCCATATAAGGCCCTCTAAGCCTTCATAAGGCCCATATACTTCATTTGACATTCTCATTCATAATTTTCATTTTTACAACAGTTGAGAGGAAGGAGTGAAAAAGAGTTGAAAGAGTGATTGGAGAGTGATTAGAGGCCTCCCTTCCTTCCATTTTGATGTGATGATTTTGTAGTTGTACTCATTTTGATATGTAATTTGAATCATGAATCATGATTGATATCATGCTACTCATTGTTGATTGTAATCATGATC
>MU223431.1:1355643-1371471 GCA_018584345.1 Thuja plicata | reverse complement strand
CCCCTGGCCCCTCTGCAGCACCCCTGGCCCCTCCCCCCCCCTCGTCCCCCCGCCGCACCCCCGCCGTACCGAAATTGAGGCCCTTTTTTTTCGCGTACCCGAAACTCGTCCTGGCTTCCCCCCGTCCCCCTGTACCCCCGTACCGGTGTAACACTGTTCTTATTTTCATGCATTTGAGTCTTTATTTATGCACTAGGAGGTTTTGCTTTAATTTTGTTCAAGTTTTTTGACTTTGATTTAATTCGGCATATGATTAAATCTAACATGATATCAGAGCATCTTTGCATCCATCCTGCAAAAACTTTGAGCCATAATCTTATATTATCCAATATGTAGAGTAAAGAAAATTGTCCACTTGAATACTGACCTAAGGATCCGTGTTGTAGAAAATGCTCTGTATGTGGGATTTGCAATTTGGTTGATTGATTAACATTCTATGGCCTCTGTAATTGTTACTTAATAAAGCGTATTGAATTTTGAAGCAATAAAAACACAGAATCAAAAAATGTCAATAAATATCCCAATTTAGTTAAAAAAAATATCAACCACTGGAAGGTATAAGAATCATGCATATATTATTACCACTACCAAAATTGATCAGAAAGGCAAATCAGAGAAATAAACATTTGAAATGGTAGAAAAAATAGTCAAAGAAGGAAGAGTAAACACACGGCCAACAATAAAATTTAAATACAGTTTTCCATTTGTTGGATTACATATGGATGTCCACCACAAACTAAACATACCTGCTCACTCAAAAGTTGCTAGGTGACCCTGGAGTTACCAGACTCCTTTTGAGAAGGCTTCCGAGTTCCTCGACTTTGAGATTCTTCAAAGTTACTTCCTTGGCCTCCAGATGTTCTGGACTTACTGTATCTACTCCTAGAAATTTCAAGCTTACTGCCTTGTTTTCTAGGCTCTTGAGATCTATCGTGTTGGCGTTCGGATGTTTTAAAATTATTTTCCTCTCTTCCAAATGTGTCAAAGCTCCTGACCTTCATTCTTGCAGATGTGTCAGAAATCCTGCCTTGCTTTCCATCAGATGTGTTAAATCTCTTGCCTTGCTTACTGTGAGATACATCAAAGCTCCTACCTTTCTTTCCAGACGTCTCAAGGCGCCTATCTTGCCTTCCAGATGTCTCAGAGCTCCTTCCTTCCCTTCCAGATGTGTCAAAGTTCCTGCCTTGCCTTCCAGAACTCTCAAAGCTCCTGCCTTGCCTTCCAGAACTCTCAAAGTTCTTTCCTTTCCTTCCAGCTGTTTCTAAGCTCCTGCCTTGCCCTCCAAACGTCTGATAGCTACTGCCTTTCTTTATAGATGTATTAAAGCTCTTGCCTTGCTTTCCTAATGTTTGTTTGCTTTTGTCTTCCAATATGGATTTTCTTAAATCAGTACTTTGCCTTTGAAATGGTTTGGAGTCACTGCCCTGCCTGCCAGAGGGCTTTAAGTTAGTGGCTTGCTTACCAGATGATTGGGGCCTACCACGCTGTTTTCCATGTGTTCTAAAATCTCTCTCATAGACGTCTTTATCATCCTCTGAAGATTCTTCATCTGTAGTAACTTCCTCCTCATCATCATCATCGTCATCATCTTTCCCGGCATAAATTCTATCATCGGAACTTTCCTCCTCCTGTGATTCTTCATCCTCACTATTGTCCTCCTGTAATTTTTCATCCTCACTATTACCCTCATGATCTTCGTGACCTTTTTGCACATTTTCAGCAGCTACAGAGTCCTTATGTTGTGAATTACCCTTCTTCTTCAAACCTTTTCTTTTATCCCCGAACCCCTTCTTCATCACATGGAGAAACTTCCCCCTAGATTTCATGAGAGGATGCTCCTCAATCAACTTATCTCTTTTATAGGCCTCTCTGAGCACCACAGTCACAGTGCCATTTTTCAAACTGAGATAAAAGATCCCAGGATGACGGTCAAAACACTTTTCAAACTTCTCGGGTAGTCCCAACTGTTCCCGGAGCTCAATAAGATACCGCCTCACCGTTCTCTTGCTAATCATGAGACTCAGAAGCTCGTGCAGCACTCCAACCACCCTTCTCTCAGATAAATCACTTAAAGGATCTATATGAGATGCATCCTCGTAGGGCGATATGTAGGGCAATCTCTGCCACTCCTCTGCCCATTTCATATATCCATGTTTCACAGCATACCCCTTAGAATAATTCATAGGAAAAGCCAATGGCATTTTCTTTTTGTACTCCCCCTTGTTAGCTGCCCTCATCTCCATCTCGGAGACAGCTAACGTATCATTCCAGCAAACAAGATCCAATCCCGGCTTGTTATCAGGCATATTGATTACAGTAAAGTAGTCTGGATAATTGGGTACCAAGGTCTTGACATAATTCTGGGGCAAACCCATGTCCCATTTCAGCTGGTTTATACAATCTAAGTGAAGCTTTTTTTCTCTGGTCATCATTAGAAGCTTGCACAACCTAGTTGCAGCATCTGATTCTTGCTCCTGATGGATTCGGGCTTCTTCCTCTTCCAACTCTAGGACCTCTTTTGTCAACTTACATTTGTCCCTGTCGCAAAGCTCAAACATCGATGGGTACTTTTTGATAAAGTTGGAAACCCCGCTGCGAATGCCCAGCTTCTTTTTCTTCCTGGAGAGAGCATCGATAGGAAAGCAAGCCTCTGGCTCCTTCTTCAAAATATCTTTCACAGAAATGGCAGACCTTAAATTCTTCTCCTTCTCTACCGCAACGTCCAAACCTCTGTCCTTCTTCCATTGCAATTGAACAGTGTACAGAAAAAACTTCTGCGTGTACGAGAATGAGTTTGTTGTTCTTGTGATGGAATAAACTCTATGGAGTGTATGAAAGGCTCCTGTCAGGCTTTGTTTTTGAGACATCTTGCGTTACCAATATCAAGTTGGTTCCATGTCCATACCTGTTATTTGGGCTTTTTCAGTTTTGAACGCTTCCTTGATATTCATTGGTCTTCGAGGTTTTAGCAGGGTTTTGATGCTCACCGTCGAACTTGATTTTTAGGTTTCAAAGAGAACTGCCCCCATTTAAGCACCCGCGGTAACTTTCCTACTAACTTGTATTTTGCTCATATTTAAAAAGTTTTTTTTATTTATGTAAAATAGTTTGTTTTTTTTTTTAGTACGCCGCTAGGGAGGATACTATAGCATCCATTGGATGTCATTATAATTATTTTTTTGACCAATCATATACATGAATTTATGATGAGCACATCTTTTATCTAATGTTTTCATTTTTTATTGAAATTTCAAAGTTTTTAAAAATGTTTTTTCCCATTTCTTCATTGGTGCGTACAATGAACAGTCATTGTACCAAATTTTTAATCTATGTTATTTGATAGGTTGAAATGACCATTCTAAATTCAGATGCCTTTGGACTAAAATTTTTGTTTGATCTGTTCTCCTGACTGGTGACAGCTGAATTTGTGGATAAATGCACTTTAAGACTATGTAACTTTTTCACAACGAGTTGGCTGCAATAGTGAAATAGCTTTGCAGAAATTTAATTATTTTGAATTTTGTAGTGTTTGTATTCGTGGGCTAATCTGTATCACATAGTTGTGTGATAAGACAAGGGTTTGTCTGATAAGACAACGGTAGACAAAGTATTATTATTGTATTGTGGTAAAATCAAACAATATTAATTCCCACTTGCATCAACAGTGGAAATGAGTACCAATAATGGAGGAAATATGTCCAAAACATTTGCTTGTTACATCATTCTGATAGTTCCAGCGTAGATTGGGAGATATTTTCCAGCTTTGGCAATGTTTATGGTCTAGATGAAATACATCAATTTTTAAAGAACAAAGGCAATAAATGAAGGTCAGAAATTAGATTTTGTAATTTAATAGTTGTCTACAATCTGGAACATTCATCTCTAGTATTTGTTCATCCATTTTATAGGTCATCTACTCAATGAAGTTGCAAAGAAGTTTTTCTGAGTTTTAGGTTATTGCCAAAAATTGAGGTAATGATCTCATTCTTGTCAAATTGTTTATGCTTTCTCATACATTTATACTTTTGAAGATTCCTAAAATAGTCTACAAAAAAATTATAGTTATTGACCTTTATATTATGATTTTTCCATCACGTATTTATATGTAAAAAGGGAATCAATGTTTGAAAGGTTCCAAACCTGAGTACATTGCCACTGGTTTTTAAGAGAATAGGTGATCATGTAAATTCTCCTGCCTGTTTGTTCATTCTAACCATTTTACTATTATTATTTTTCTTTGTGAACAGGTAACACAATATTGTGTAGATGTGGGTTGTTAAATCCTTTAGATTACATACTCTTTGTTATTGGAAAACCGTTTTATGTCTATGTTTTCCTAGTGTGTTTTCACAACAATGATTCATAGGTAGAATTTGTATTTTTCCTTATGATGCAATTCAGGTAGATTGTTTTTATTTGTGTTTCATAAAGCTTTCCCATTTTATATCGAAGGACCTTTATTAACTTGGCCCCAGTGGCATTCATCAATATTAAGACCAACCAAGGCAATAACTTTATAAACCATCTTGTCCTAGCCATCTTGATCAACAACTATTGGCTTTGAATCCTTCGTTAACAAATCCATATCTCTATGTACAAGTAGATACTTCATTTTCAACATCCATTAGTTGAAGTGTTGCCCAACAAACTATTATTTATGCCTCCTATTGAAGGTAAAAGCTCTCCAATACTTGATGCAACACAACAAAATCCGAGGAAGAGCACTCCAATAAGCTAAAATCCCATAGCTCAATTTCCTCAACTTAGCAGCAGTTCTTCATGCTGCAATGAAGCTCCGATACCCAGTGCAATGAGAGAACTGTTGTAAAGATGAAGAACCTACACCTACAGTGGAAGATAGAAAACAAAGACAGAGAAAAGACATGCATGCAAGAACAAAAACAAAAAAAAAATCATAAGAAAAATTCATAATAAGGATCATCTCTCTTCCTCCTTGTTTATATAGAATAAATATTAGAGAATAGACATTTCCATTTTACATGAGAGTGTGCATGGGAAATTCCCTAGTTTACAATCAACATGCATCATGCAAGTAGTGCATGCTTTTACAACAGCTACTAATTCTCGTCAGTCGCCACAAAATTAACTGACAGAGTAGTTGCCACAAACATACTCACCCTATGAGCCTCTTGCAAAAGATTATGTACAAACTATCTCCTAATTTCCCCTATCGACAAAAGCCAAGAAATAGTTTTACCTGGTGTAGGGGAAATTAGGAGATAGTTTTAAAGACTGTGAAAATATTTTACTCCAGGGAAAAATACTTCACTGCAACATTTTACTCTTCTTGTCTTTACTTTGACATTTTGCAAAAAAAATCAACCGACCGCATTAAAGGCAACCATACATTGTTCAAAAGTCTTTCAATCGCAAGCAAAAAGAGCTTCATTTCAAACTGCATGACCATGCTCTTTTTGAAGACTTCCAGTTTACACAATAGAAAGGACACTGATAAATTTTATGGAAAACTATTTTACAAATTCCTTTGAAGCTTCCATCGTTGAACACATAGGAAATATGTATGCAACTACTGAGAAAAACCACTAAATCTTACTTGACACCTGTTGTATGTATTTGCAAGAATGTTTTTAAAACATTCAACAAATCTATCTTGTTCATCACCACAACACTGGCATTCGATGAGATACCATATCTTTGAGGCATTCTGCAGTTTGAAAAGGTGCCTTGTTCTAAAGCTCCCATATTCACATAGGCAGCAAGGATGTTGGGAAATGTTGTGAATTTTAGCTCTGCAGCTGTGGATTGCAATAGCTTGAAATTTTTGAAAGCCTTAAGATTCTTTGCTAACTCTAATAGCCATAGCATCCCATGTGACCTATTTTGAGGACGTCATTCAAGGGATATTGGAGGCCGAGGTGCTGGCAATGGTTGTCAAACTAGCTTCACAGCCATCAAGGGCATTTGCTTGAAAGTTTCTAAAGCATTTTCAAAATTCATTTGGGTGTATTTTTGTCACGAAACTCCATGCTTAGCAAAGATTGTACTCCATGCTTAGCAGAGACTACATTTATTTCTATCACAACATAAGTAGTTGTAATTCCATGTTTCAAAGCCTTTGATTTGTCACTAGTAGGAGGATGTTGTCACAATTTGGGGAAGACGACACTAAGCTTGCAGATGACACTTGATATTAAGTTTCTAACTCCTACAAATTCATTCAATGCACACCCCGTGATCATAATGAACCAGGAGATCACATCATTTTGAGGCAATCTGTAAAACAATCAGCATGTCATGGATTTGCTTCACATTTTGTACCCATTCTCATTTTACACAGTCAGGGAACTCTAAATCCTTCCACCCCATACACTCTCATGTTTCCGTGTACCATTTCAAAAAAATCTAAACAGAGGATTTGAAGATGTTTAAAGACTTTAGAATCTACTAAAAAAAATTTTGGCTAGATGTCTTCTTCAAACTACATTAGAAGGCTTGTATGAATTAAAACAAATGTTGAACCCAAGGCAACACAAGTGTGCTTCATGCAAACAGTACAAGCATTCAGTAGACCACGTATAAAAGTAAATTTCAACTGTAGTTTAATTTTTTTCTTGCCTTTTTGTAAAAGAATAAATTTAACCATTACCCTAGTAAAGTCGCATTCAAAAATTAAAGAACGAATATATAGGATATGGAATACATACATTATATATGCATTTCACTCTACACAAGATTGTAAAAGGTAAAACTTAGTTTAAATATTATTGAGAATATCATCCCATAAAATGTCTATAATAATATTAGATTGATGATTTATTTTTTAAATTTTAAATTATTTTGATTGATATATATATTTAATTCATTTGAAAATGTTTCTATGATCTAGTATAAGTTAATATTATAGATTTATTATCTTTTATTTTTAATTTTATTTTATTTTATGAATGTATTTTAAATATAAATAATTTATTTAAAATTAAGGAACTGTGAGTTGCCCTTACCTATTCACTTTCCATTTGCAACCATTTTGACTGTCTTTAAATAATTAGCAGTTTCCAGATTAGATTTCGGATTAGATTGTGTGAATTTCTTTTGTATCAACATTTCAGTTGTTAGACCTCTCTTCACAACTAACCCTTGATTAATGAAAATGTGTGTTTCCCCACTATCAATCAATAGAATCATTTGCTACCTTGCTAACACTCCATGAACTCTGAAAGGATGGTATCTTGGTGCTCCTGAAAGTGAGCTAGTGAACCTTCTTTTGTAACCTCATTTTCTTCAACTTCGATCTCTAAATCCTCTTTATCATGGAATTCTTTGTTGCCCTATTAACCTAGACCTTAATCTAACACCACTTTGATATATTTGACTTGTCCTTTATCCAAACACCTATGCCCAAGGGCCCATGGTTCTCTACAAGAAAAACAAAGTTTCTTTCTTCTAAGCTCATAGCTTATCTCCTCATCTAAAAAGGGCAGAATTCAAATAATCACAATTGGCTACTGCATAAAGAAGTATTCTAGAAAGGATAAAAAACTTAATTCTGACCATTATAAGATTCTTAGTTTCATCCTGAATTTAGAGGTGAACATTAGGCCACAAGTTCATCCCTGAAGATCCCCTGGTCTTATTGAATACCTCCTGCTTTATCTCCAACGGAAGCTCCAAGAACTCTTTCCCAATTTTCTTCATGTTGTCTATCAATAAATGGGAGATACAATGGTACTACAATAATCCAAATGCACAAAAAAATGAATGAAAAAAAATCCAACAGTGTTCAAGAATATCAAACACAACAAAATTTATTTCCAGAGAGGATTTTAGCGAACATATAGTTGTCGCAGAAAATAGAAGACCTAAGAAATTGTAGTGCATTGTAGATTACCCATTTTATTTTTCTCCTACTAATATCACTCATGCATGTATGATACATTTCCCTGGTGGAAATGAATATTAGACTGTCTATAAAAAATTGCTTACTTTTGTAAGGTTGTAATTGAATAAGTAGAAAGTAAGGTTGTAATTAAATAAGTAGTAATGGTGATTATTAAATAAGTACGTGGAAATAAATATTAGATTATCCAAAAAAGTTGCTTCCTTTTGTAAGCGTCTATTTTAATTACTGGTACTACTAATTGTAGTGGAAATAGATATTCTAGTCTTGCATTTTCAATATGTGCATGACTTAAGAAAGAGTTAAACGGCTAATTATTTATAATTGGTGGATGAAAATGAATGTTTGTTCAATTATATTTCTCAATTCGACAAGCATTGTTTTTAGCAATCCTTCGAGTGTTGTGGCATTTGTGTGAAAGTTAAATGAAAAATTATATTTCAACAAATTTTTGAAAGTGATGACAATGTTTAAATTTGTTGTCCTCATTTTAGTTAGCAAAGCTTAAGCTACTTTTACTTTTAGTAGAATTATTGATACAATTTTTTTGACTTTTTCATATAAAGGTTCAACACACATAGCCTTGGTAAGACAACTCTTGGAATAAGGTCATCAAGAAATTGAAGCTATTATTTCGATAATAAGTTTACGGTAAACCTACAAACTTTTCTTCGAGAATCAGTTTACAGTTGTATTTTCATGTTTTGTTTACGTGGTTTGTAGTACAAATTATATGATTAGGAAAAAAAATTAAATTATTGTATAATGGTAGTTCAAGTAATCTATGAAAAACAAATCAATGTTTACACTCTTTTTTAGTTAAAGTCATGTCTTCGAAGACAATAACTTTTATCGTAGGAGTAGATGTTTATGTTTGCAAGTTTTAGGTCTACAAAATTTAATTTAAAAATTATGTGGAGAAATGGTCGGATTCATAGAAGAGCCATAACAAATTTAAAATTTTAGTTTGTTTGCATTTCATAAATGATTTTACAAGTCTGTATTATGGGGGTATTTGAAATGATTCACAACATCATCAACCCAAATAAATTCATTTAAATTTATCATACCCCCATAATCTAAATCTTCAATATATCAATATGAACTGTATGGCATATTTTGAAAGCTCAAAATGAAGGAACAAATAAACATTGAAAGGCGTGAATGAGACTGTCCAATCATAGGTCCCATCAATACTACCACATTGCGACACGTATTTACTATTAATTGTTCAAATGTTCAATAATTAATAAAGTCGACAATAAGTGAAAATTATTTGGAAAATGATTCTGCAACAATTTTCTATGCAGACATTGTGTCTCGATTCTTATCTAACTCCATGGACTTCTTAGAAAACTTTGAGCTTGTGTTGTATTTCGCTAATGCATATGTACAACATTACTTCAAACCTCCAAGCTGCTACAAGGAAGTTATTGATGCATATGTTGCAGGAAAAGGTAATGTTTTTCTAGGGGGATTATTCTCTCATGAGTTAGTTGAACAATGTGAAGCTTTGTCTTATGTATTCAGTGCTCTCAAACTAGCACTTTCTAGTAATTGTAAACTTGTACTTACACATGCCTTGGATGCTCATCATGTTCATCTGGGAGAGCAAATTTCAAAAAGAGTATCAAAAGTCTACATTCACTAATGTGCCTACAAATGCATATGCCTCCATGTATTGATGGTATAGGTTTTGCAAGCACATCTGCCTTGCCACTAGTTTGTCCCACAGAGCATGACAATTGTAACAAAACTTCATCTCGATCGTCTCCACAATAATGACCATCTTTTGCATTTGTCTTAATCGTTTTAATTCAACACAATTGTCATGCTTCTATATCTATTCCTCCATTGTTATATTGATAACTTTAGTTGTAAAAAGACTATAGTAGTTGAATATGCAGCCTGTATGCAACCAAAAATTATATGGATCATTATAGAATGTTGTGGAATCTGTTTGTTGAAAACCAGAATTTGAGGAATCTTATACAAATATAATTATTGTACCATTTGTTATCAATAATAAACACTTTGAATACAACTGATGCAGGTTGGCAAAGCACTTTGCATGAAAACTTCTATTACATTTTGTAGTTACGAAACCAATATAGTACTGCATCTTCAAAATGGATGGCTCCTTGTATGATGACAATATGGTGTTTGGTGCAGTAGTCCTAGTAATAAAAATGTGTGCCATTTTTTTTCTTCTTGTGATGGTCAAAGACACCCCCCATTTTGTCATGTTGTTGACATGTAATGTAGTACTATTTTACGTATTTTTATTCATAATTGAATAAAGCACATTGTTCTTCCATCAGAGTGATGTGAGCATTGCATTAAAGAACTAATTGCCTTACAATTTTTTATAGCTTATCTATGCAAACATTTTTAGTTGTTCAATTACTATGGTTAGCATCTCATTGGAAGGCCAACATAGTAAACGTATTACCTTTTTATATTATAAACTGTTTCTTTAAATTATTGATTTCATCTATAGAGTCGAATACGAGAATGAGTAGATTGTCAAAGAATTCAACTTTAGAAACATACAGTGCTGACAACTATAATCATGAAAAAATATTGTTGTTTACAAATAAATCAAGGAAGCATTTGAATCATAGCCAATATAAAAGTGTGAGAAGACGTCCATGGGGTCGCTATGTTGCAAAGATAAGGGATCCGAAAACTAAAAGTCGTCAGTGGCTAGGTACATTTGAAACAGTTGAGGAAGCCACCATTGCATATGGAAAGGTTGCATTGTCTATGAAAGCAATCAGACGATGACCAAATTTTGATTCTGATAGTTTGGAAACATATAATACTATGGAAGAAAAAGCAATGTCATCTCTACCAATATAGTCAACTTCCACGGTACAAACAAATCAACAAAGTATGAGGAGACCAAGTTCTGGTTCATGGTTTGACCGCCCTACTGGTTTGCAAGTACAATCTTCATTATTAGAAAGTGTTGCATTCAATATAACTAATAATATACAAAGTGATTCTATCCCACCACAGAGCTTTGAGGATGAATTAGTAGGGCAAAATACCAGTAAGGGAATAACAGAAGAAGTAATAGAAAATTATCTTTATCATCTTCAAAGTAATACTGATATGTTATATACTTTTCCTGACCAAGGTTTATTAGACAACGTATTTGACAGGTACTTACCAATGGCAGACATCAATAATGGCAAGAAAGATGGTTGTAACCACGACAATTATGGTAGTTATTTTTGAAGAACTCAAAATGTTTCAATTGTTTCATATAATTGCAAATGTGATGGATCAAATTTGTTGGGATCAACTATGCACAATTTGAAAAATGCACCCTCCAACTATCAACAGGTGCACAAATGCATTGGTATGCCTTGAAACCAAATGTACTTCTTATTCTTCATCTTTTGCAAAAGAGAAGTCTGAGAAAACTTAAACCACATGAATAGATGATTGTATATACATATCTTCTATTAATGCACATTTTTTTAATTTACTTGTTAATTGCCTCTCTTGACAATCATTTGCAGGGATCAAACACATCATGGAACCTTCTACAAATCCTTGTGTGTCACAGTGCAAATTAGAGGTTACATCGATACATAGGGCTTCAAATGACTCCACTGTACGTGTAGACAATGTGCTTCATGGCACACAATATAATAGCAATGTTCTAGTTAGGAACATATACAACAACAATTTATCCTTAACCCATAAATGTCAAAGAGGAGGCCTTGGAGAACAAAGACATTGTGACATATGATAGAACTTCTAGTTGAAGTTAGCAAATTGAAGAGAAAGTTACTGAAAGTTGAAGAAAGAATCAATGTTATCAAAGACCACACCTTCAAGTTTTATACTTCTTGTGAGCATCCATTTTAAAGTGGAATTAAACATATTGTGATTTTTCAATTTTCATCATAATAGGGAGGCCTAAATTAAATCCCATGTTTTGTGCTTGTATTAGGTGGTTCGTAATCAAACCCTAAAATTATATAATTGTCAATTTAATAGTACTAGGCACACATTTGATTTTTTCAAATCAACTATTTTGTACGAACAAAACACTTGAACTCTTTTCCTAAATGGAAAGAATTGAGAAAAATGATTTTATTTTTAAAACCATTCATTTGTATTTCCTTTTTGTATGCATGCAAAGTTTGTATGCAATAAGCCTAAATTCCTAATTTAGTAGTATACTTTGTTCTCATTTTCTTTTCATGCATTTGTAAACAAAAAATAATATAACTCATCCTCTACCCAAAATACATAGATGGGTTTATTTTGGAATGAAAATTAGATGTCAAATATAGAATAGCTAACAACAAACATTTTTCTGTTACAGAGAAGGGCGTTATTGCGTACTAAACCAAGAAGATTGCAAATGTTCCCATGATAAGCAAGAAATTCCATGGCAACTACTTATATCAATTCCATTCTGAGGACATACAATAGAAGCAATTAATCTCATCTCTCTAAAGAAATCAAATATAAAGAAGTTTCGAAACTAAAAATTATAAAAGGATGGATGTTGACAAATACATATCTCAAAACCATTTGCAAACATGTGACATTGAAAAAACATTGGAAAAATAAGGACTCTATCGATTGCCCACATTTAAATACAGTGTTGGTGATTACTTATTTGATTCTCTTGAATTGTTGCTCAATTTTAAGTTTACATCCATGTTGAACTACAAAAAGGAACAAATGACTACTTTATGAGGTGTTACCAAAATGATGACCTTGAAGCAATAAACTCTTACAACAATGAATTGCACCCTGAAAGCTTACAAGAACTACATAATGTAAAAGGCCCCAATTCTTATCTGCAATGAATGCAACTATCTGCAAAACCAACAAATGCCAATGAAAAACTTGTTTTATGGGGAGATATATTTTGCATTCACTGGCTCTCGAAGTGGTTAGACATTTGAATATGTGTTTTCTCAATGACAACTAGAAAAAGATATCTAAAATTCAACTGAACACTAAATAGAAGCCCATACTGTGTCCTTTTCCATGATACAAATCCACTTAATGGACATTTTGAGTCTTTATTTAATGTTGTAGACAAACAATTCAAACTACCAATGCTAAAATTACATAAGCTTAAACAAATGATTAGGACTAATAGGCAATTCTTGATAACTCAGAAGACAAGTAAACAATAATTACAAACAACTAGCAATTCTCGCAAACTAGATAGTCCAGTGCATAGTTATCAACAAGTAATAACAAATAGTTTGCGAGAAACAAAGAAACTCATTCGACAAAAAATGCAAAAGAGTAATGAAAATAATGAAGAAATTGCAAACATATCAGTTAAAAGCAATGTTCTGCAAGGTGAAAATGACGTACTTCCACACTACAAGTAGATAACGGGCCATAAAAGGAAACAAAAGCCCAAAACACTAACAATAATAGAAAAATATGAAATCTTTGTAAAGGACACTCCCAAATATCCTTGCACAATTTTTCAACTCTTGCACTTCAAGAACGACATCAAACATTTTAGAGAAAAGGAGAAAAATATATACTACAAATTAATACATTGTAATTATCCAACTACCAATTACAACATTTGCAGAACATGTGATACGTCTTTGAAGCAATGCTCTCTTCCAAAATTTGCATCACCACAAAACATCTGTAATAATAGACCATTCAAACATGTGCAGATGCTCACACAGTTAGAAGAAAGACTTGTTTCTCTTAGAATTGCATTCACACAAATTTGGGAACTAGGATACAGAAGGTCTCAAATACGTCTCACTGGATCCAAAATAAATGGGGCTGTAAACATGGACATTGTTCAAAATGCCTTTCCACAGTCAATATCAAACACTTCAACAATTGTTGTGTCTTTGAAAAGACGTTTGGGATATAAAAATGTATTTCAAAAAGGAATGGTGAGGCCAAATATTGTAATGCAATCTCTCTTAAAATTGATGAAGACAACACTCTACAAAATGGAAAAATTACACATCAACAATGACTGGATAAATACATTACAATCAAGTGATGGAAATGAAAGCAATAATGAAAGCAACTTAAGTGATTGTGACTCACAGAGTGATTTAGAAAATGAAAACCCAACGGAAACATTGATACATTGATATACATATTCTAGATGTATACACAACATGGAAGAAAAAATTATTGAAATAGCACATGCTCAAGATTGTTACCCAATTGGAATATTTAAAGATAATCATGCTGAAGAGATGAATTTTCTAATGCTATTCTTTGGAGAGCCACGCCATGATGAAATTGTACAAAAATTCAAATACCAAAAATTGGCACAATGAGAATTACTTCATTCGCAACAAGATTTTGCTCTTCACGTGCAAGAAATCTTTTTTTCAAAGCCGTTAAGATACTAATACACCAAGTGTTGTCTACAATGTGGGTAAGAATAAGAAAAGGTCAATTGAAGGGCATACAACTTTTGGCAAGGGACGTAAAACACAAACCCAACTTGGAGAATATTTTAAAATCATATATTGGATACGTTGATTTCAAAAGAATTAGAACATCTCCTGATTATAGGCAACAATTAAAGAAAAATGTTTATGCAATGATATGACAGCTAGGACCACCAACATATTTCATCACTTTTACAAGTGCGGAACAAAACTGGGAACATTTAACAAACATGCTTGAATACCTACACAATTTACGCCAAATTACATTACAAAATGATGAGACACTTGCTCAAACCAATAGTGACAAATATGTAATAGTTAAAAGAGATCCTGTAACATGTGCTCGATACTATCGACATAGGATAAATGCAATAAGAAAATTGATATTTACAAATAATTCATTTTTTGGAAAAGTTGTTGATTAATTTCTGTGACAAAATTTCAAAATAGGGGAAATGAACATGACCATCTCCTAATCAAGGTAGAAAATGCACCAATCTATGGTAGAGAAAGCAACACAAATATCATAGATTTTGTTGACAAACACGTTACATGTAGCACTGACCACTTAGAGCCTAGTTTGGCCATTCTCCACAAACATCACCATACAAGATAATGTAATAGAGATTTAGGGAGAAAATGTCGGTACAATTTCCCTATCCCTCCATTACGAAAGACAATGATTCTTAAGCCATTAGTCGATAGAGTCGAAATGATTATTGCAGTAGCCTCAAACATTTCCACAACTTTGCAAAAGGCATCCTATGATGTTTCCTTCATGTTTGACATGTTTATCAGTGAATTGCACTTATCAGAGGAGGATTATATCAATTCACTAAGATCAACAATAGAGAAACCCGCTATATTTCTCAAAAGGAAACCATCTAAGATATGAAAAAATAGTTTTGCAAAACAATTTCCTGTTCTATGGAAAGTAAACACAGATGCATAGTTTGTGCTCAATGCATATGCTGCCGCAATGTATTGTAGTTCGTACATGGCTAAGGTTGACAAATCAATGACATGTGCATTTAAAATAATACATGAAGATCATCAAAGAGATAATATTGATGTTATACGGATGATAAGCAAATTGGGGAATGCTTTTTTGAACTTACAACAGATGTCAGCACAACAAGCTGCTCACTTAGTTCTATCTCTTCCACTTAATCAAAGTTCTCAGATATGTATGTTCATTGACACTGTTGGAGTTCTCAATTTTTGGCAAAATTTAGAGTCCTATAAAGTGATAAAACTCTAAAAAATGGAATCCTAAAATCTATGCCCAATAATTAATAATATGATGAAGTACATTAAATGGGATACAACAACATATTGCTTTTGAATTAAAATTTGAGGGATTATGGAAGGAAGCTCTATGAGAGAAACAATCAAAATTCTACAAGCGAAGGTTTCAGAGATGCTGGAATTTAGACCTACTGCAAAGATGATGTCGACAGAGGATGAAGATGGTCGAATTTTAAAAATCTAAAAAAGACCCAGTTCGGGAAATTAAATTTC
>MU223431.1:1308650-1351252 GCA_018584345.1 Thuja plicata | reverse complement strand
AAGTTATCTGCTATAAAATGCCTTAAACCAGTAGATAGTGGTTAAGGTAAAGGTTCACCCACCTTGGTCTTGCAGAGCTAGAAGTGTAGGGGAAGAGGATCATAATCGATCATTCCCGTTAGTTGGCTAAAAACAATTGGTTTTCCAAACATTGGATTGGAAAGTCCATAAGAAATCCAATTCAGCATTTTTGGGCACCAACAGACACAAGAGCCGACAATGAATGCATATTTGTACTCAAATCTGTCAAAGACTTGAACAATGAACCAGATGAGTCAGAAAATGTGATTGCAAAATCTTTAATAGTTTATTATTTAGCTCATCCACAAAACATTTCCCACATTAGCTTGGCAGAATTTGTTTCAAAATATAAGAAAAGAGGATATCAAATTAAACCAAAATCAAAAGCAAACATAATATGTTTCATCAACTACAACAAGCATACTGACTTGGAGAACCACTGTAGAGAGAAACTCTTAATTTTTGTTCCTTTCACAATAAATGAGAGTACACTTAAGCAAAATTTCAAATCTTGGGAATTTGCATATATTCACCATGAAGAAACAATCTTACAGAAACGTGCAAAATTCTGTTATTATACAAATAATGCATGGGGCGACATTGAAAATAAGCTACTGAAATTAATTTGAAAAATGTGAGAGTGATAAAGAAAATGTTAGAGCCACAACATCTACAATGAAGGGGCTATATGATATCCAGAAAGATGTTGAGACAAATGCATATAACAAACTAGGAAACACACCCTCTAGTGGATTCAGAATAGGGAAACAGCCACAAATAATGGATAACACTGAGTATTACAAACTTAGACAAATGCTAAACAAAGAGAAACAAACAATTGTGAAAGAAATCGTGATGTAAAAGAGAAAAAACTTGACAACTCCAATAAATCTGTTCTTGACATGTGGAGCTGGAACTGAAAAGACATTTACTGTGAAAGCTATTTACTAGGCACTTCTACGTGTATACAACAAAGTTGTAGATAGTGATCCTGACAAACCAAAGGGATTAATTATTTCATATATAGGCAAAGCAACATATAATATTGGTGGCGTTACACTACACCAACATTCCATATACCTTTTAACAAATCAAAATTTATTCCACTAAATAGTGACACATTGGACAAGATGTCAAAGCATTACGACCAGTTATGAGTGCTCTTGATATACTATATTTCATTGGTAGGTTCAACATTTTTGCGGTATATAGACCAATGTTTACATGATATTATGATCTCTACCAAGCCCAAACTGTACTTGAATCCATTGTTTTTTATAGTAAACCAACAAAAAAAGATTTAATGTCATACAATTTTTGGAAAGACAATCTCAAATGCTATTCGTTGAAAGTGACAATGCGGCAAAAAGATGAAAACTTTATTTCAATTCTAAACAGAGACTGAAAATGCATGCAAACAATAGATGATATATAATACCTCAATCAACATTGCATTTGACCAATAGCATTAGATCTAACCCTTTTGTTTCTTTACTATAGGAGGAGTGACGTAGATGCACATAACAACAAAATGCTAGCAATCATGCCTGGTGACACTATTACAATGAAAGTGATAGATGAATATGAGGAAAACTATAATGTGATATGTCTTTATAACCACACTATAACTCTTCCTGCTAAAATACATGTGAATCCAAATATGCTTGTAGAAATCTATTCGGGAAACTACAATACACAAGATGGCATAGTAAATGGCTCTGACGGAATCTTTAAAACATATACAAAACATGACGAATTTGACATTATATGGATCAAATTCAATAATCAAAATATTGGTCTACAACAAAAAAAATATATAGGCTATGCTACAACGAGTTTATCACACAAGATTGGGTACCCATACTCTGCATCACCAAGCCAATCCAGAAAATTTCAGCTAGCAAAAAAATAACAATTAGAAAACAATTCCCTATACAACTAGCATGTGCACGAACAATCCATCGATCATAAGGATTGATGATGGAAGCTCTTGCCTTTGATCTTAGTGGCATAAGACAACATGGTATAACATATACAACACTCTCGTGCACAAAAACAATAGAAAGGCTATATTTGATTCAACCTCTAACACCCAATAATTTCAAGGTGAAGCAAAAAACAAATCTAGAAATGGAACGTCTAGAGTCAGATGCATGTTGGAAAATTAAAAATGAGAACAAATGTCCACATGAAATATTCCACTTTCTCTTATGCACATTAAATACTCAAAGTTTAAATGCACACACTAGTGACCTGCTCAATGACGATGAAATAATGTCCTTTGACATTTTATGCTTGCAAGAACTTCATACAAATCCTGACAAAACAAATGACCTATACCAAAATTTTAACTACTCTTTAGTACATGGAGTACATGGCATTATGACTTTAACAAAAAAAGAACATAATAGTTTTCAGAACAAAGCACCACTTTTCAAGAAATGTAGAGGCAATGGTCTCGAAAATAATACTCTTTAACAATGCAATTAACATTTGCAACATTTATACAAGGCCAAATGCTCCCTTACCAAAAATAACAATGACTATAGACAATGTAGCCAACGATATAGAACCCACTAACATCTTGTATATTATTGGAGATTTCAACATCGATATGGAAACAAATAACAAATACAAAAGCTATTACAACTCATATGCAATACCACAAACTTAATTTCCTACTCAACCATTCAAAAAATATAAATACGTCACTTATTGATCATATTTGGTCTAATATAACAGCAAACATTTGTTCCATTTATATATCAGAAACATACTGGACATACCACTTCTCTACTTTTGTGCGAATACATCTTCCACAAGAAAATAATTGAAGTAGAATACGCAGAAGAAAACTAAGAATAACAAAAGAGAAACTAATCAATTCCTCTATTTAAAAGACATGTATAATTCAACAGTCATATTGACAATGGAAATGATCACATCTCATAAAAACTTCTCCACAAAAGCATTCATTACAATATTCTAAGAGAATTTTCCATCCAAACTATTTCATTTACAGGGGAAATGGAGGCAAGCAAAGATAAGGGAAGCTTACACAGATGAAACAAGATCAAATAAACAAAAGGTATTATATTTCTATTTTCATGTAACCTTAATTTACTGACATTGACAACGAACAAGAGAATAATGATCACCTTCTTATAGGTCCAAAGTCAAAAGTTCTTGTAGACACCCTAAAATGGACAAGCTTGTGACTTTACATTAAAAACACTAATTTTCATCTATTAATTAATGGTTTTTTAATCGTTAATTAATCATCTATTTTCCTCTAAATTCATTCCCCAAATCATCTAATTAAAATCCCAAAATTAATTAAATAATTAATTTTATTTAATTAATTAACCTTAATTGATTAATTAAATTCAATTTCTTGTAGTTTAAATTGAATTGGGAGAGTTATTGGAAAAAGAAGAGATTTTTTGGAGGCAAAAATCGAGAGAAACCTGGCTGAAGGAGGGAGATCTGAATACAAAGCTTTTTCACAACTCTCTCAAACAACGACGGGCCTAAAATAAGCTTTTTAGCATTCAAAATTAAAATGGTGAGGAGGTGAGGGACAAAGAGCTTATAAATAAAGTTGTAGTAGTTGTCTTCTCAAAAAAGAAATTGGTAAACAATAGAGAAACCACAAGGTTTGACAGAATTCTAGAGATAATCCCTTCAGTAGTCTCAGAGGAACAAAACATGAATCTATTAGCCCCGGTATCCATGGAGGAGGTGAAACGGGCATTGATGGGCTTGGGAGGGGACAAGGCACCAGGACCAAATGGTTTCCCGGCCATGCTCTTTCATAAGCTATGGCACATCTTCGGACAAGAAATTTGGGAGGTTGTTGATGAATCCCGGGAAGGTAGTTTCTTGTTGAAAGACCTCAATACCACATTCATTGCTCTAATACCAAAATGAGAACCGCAAGAAAATTTTGAAGATTTCAGACCTATTTCCTTGTGCAATACTATCTACGAGATTATTGCTAAGACTATAGCAAATAGACTGAAGTTAGTGCTTAACTCAGTGATTTCTGAGGAAAAAAATGGTTTCTCACCAAGCAGGTCCTTTTTTGAAGGGGTGGTGATTGCACATGAAGCAATCCATTCAATTAGATCCTCAAAAAGTCAAAGTATGATGGTGAAACTAGATATCAAAAGAGCTTATGATGAAGTTGATAGGGACTTCTTAGTCGAAGATCTTGATAGATTTGGGTTTGGGAAAGAATGGATTAAATGGGTGAAATGTTGCATTGAAACCCTGAGGTTCTTTGTATTGATAAATGGTAGTCCACAAGGTTTTTTTGCACAAGATAAGGGCATAAGACAAGGGGTTCCCCTCTCCCCTTTTCTCTTCATAATCATGGCAGAGGCTTTGGGAAGATTTAATACATTGAAAAGGGTAAATGGATTATGGAAAGGTATTCAGATAGAATAAGGGGTGGAGGCCCTCTCACCTATCTAGTTTGTGGATGATACCTTCCTAGGGGGGGAAGCCACGAAACATGAGGCAAATATCATGAAAGAAACCCTTGATATGTATGGGAAAGCTTCAGGACAGGAAATTAACTGGAGAAAATCGGAGATCTTCTTCTTCAATACCCCATTACACTTACAAACTAGGATTAGCAACATCCTAGGAATGAAAGTTGGACTACTACCAAGCAAATATTTGGGCATCCCCCTCTTTAAAGGGAGAAACAAAGCTGATTTTTGGAAAGATCTTACAGAGAAATGTTTAAAGAAAATGGATGGGTGGAAGGGCAGATGGCTATCATCTACTGGTAGAATTTTGATTCTTGAAATAGTAATCTCAGCCATGCACGTGTACTCAATGATGTGTATGGAAATTCCCAAGAAGGTGGTTAAGATTTTAAGTGCAAAAATGTGTAGGTTTTCTTGGTGTGGAGCGAAGGAGGAGGATAAAATCCCACTGGTGGCTTGGGATAAGATATGCAAACCAAAGGACCATGGTGGGGTAGGGATTCAAAATTGGCAAATTATGAATAAGGCTCTAGGAGCAAAATTTATTTGGAGTTTATATAGGCACAACAACCTTTACTGGGTGAGAATTCTACAAACCAAATATTTAAACTCACTAGATTGTGCAAGGATTCTGACTATTAAGGACCCCCTCGGGGTTCGGCAATTTGGAACTTCATGTTAGCATGTCGTCCAATTATTAATGAACACATAACTTGGCAACTCAAAGATGGAAACTCAACCCTCTTCTGGGAGGACTCTTGGGAAGGACATGAGGCTTTAAAGGAGAACCGATACTTGCTGGGTTTAAAAAACCATCTAAAAACACTTCGGGGTAGTAAAGTGAAAGACTACTTGGAAGAAAAAAGAACAAGGGAAGGGGTGAGATGGGGATGGAAGAGTTTAGAAGAGGTGGAATTTTCTTTAGAACATAAGAACAAGCTGATGAGGCTCCTCAGCAATAGGGAGGTTACATTAACATGAAAGAAAGACAATATTAGATGGTGTAGTTCACTCTTAGGGGAATATTCAGTTAAAATAGGTTTCAAAGTGCTGGAAAATGTTGCTGAACCATAATTCCCATCAAAGGATCTATGTTGGAGTAAAGATATTCTACCAAAGGCAGGTGTGTTTGCTTGGCTGGTATGTAAAGGGAGAATTCTGACTGGGGAAAAGAGGAAAAAATTGGGTTTTAGTGGCCCAACCCGATGTGAACTTTGTGAAAACAATGAGGAGTCCTTAGACCATATGATGCTACAATGTGACTTTGCAGCTAATTGATGGAACTTTGTCCAAAGGAAACTTAGGTGGTTAAGTCCACGAGCTAATACTATTTCTAAGATTTTTGCAGGTTGGCCCAAGGAGAGTAGGAAATCCACCTTGTCAAACATATAGAAGATTGTTCCATCCATGGTAGTATGGGAGATATGGAAGGAGATAAATAGGAGGCTATTCCGAGGTGAAAAAGAATCTTTGGAAATATTTTTAAATAGATTACAGCATTCCATTGAAGAAGTTGTGAGCGCCTCTGCCACAAGAAGACAGTTTTTAAAAGTTCCCTACACAAATAAAGATCGCCTGATTCAAATGAATTGGCCAGGGATAAGGTTTAGCTCACCACCTGGAGCTCTAGTGACAAATAGAAAGCCAAGAAAGGCATAGTAGACACAATGGGAGACCCTAGAGGAAGGATGGATAAAAGTAAATTTTGATGGGGCTACAAGAAACAACCCAGGACCCAGTGGTATAGGGGTCATTTTTAGGAATACACAGGGAAAGATTACTCTAAAGGTGGCTAAAAGATGCTTGGATGGAACAAATAACATGGTTGAAGGCCAAGCAGCTCTACTAGCAGTTCAAATGGCACAACTTAGGGGAATTAAAAAAAATTGCACTTAGAAGGAGATTCACTATTAATAGTGCAGATGATATCCAAATTATCTCTAAGAGCATGTCACCTTGAAAAATATTTTGACCCAATCAAAGACATGCTTATGTCCTTTGAGGACTTCAAGGTTACTCATATTAGGAGAGAAGGTAATATGGAAGCTGATGCGCTCTCCAAACAAGCTCTAGACATCTCAGTGATTAATGAGTTATAGATAGAGGAACTGCCCCCAACAGAAATTTAATTATTGGAAAAGTAATCAATATATAAGATTAGCCAAGTTGGGGTGGATCTTGGAGGGGATTTACTCGACAATGCACAAAAGGCAAGTTGGTTTCTTTTATTAAATAATTTTAATATAATGATTACATGACGGTAAGGAACGTCTTATCGCGGGTGGTGAATTGTGCATAATCTTCCATCCCACATGCCAAATCCATAATGGAATTTGAGCATTGATTGCAAATCAATGAGGACTGGTGAAACATAAGGTGATGCCCCTCTCAAAATTGCATTCAACAGAACGACCCGAAACAAAGTGCTTTGGTTCCCGGTTAAGCTAGAAATTTGGAAAAATGGAACCCCGCTTCACTATCACCATAAAACGGCAATAGAAGGGCATTTTTGGCCTAGTGGAGGACCACATAATTAAGCTCTTGATAAATTTTCCAACACTAGAGATTGTGGAAGAATTTCAACAAACCCTAGGGCCACATTTTCATGTAAACTCAGACAGATGGAAGTTGCAAGTGGACATAGCAGCCATGATTATGGCGTGGGGGCTCGAGTTGGGCAAACATGAGAGGGTTGTAAAATGGGTGATGAATTCCCTCTTTGTTGAAGACCTCATTCCAAATTTAGACCATCTGTTAGAATGGGCACATTCGGTTTGGGCATTCAACTACAGTGAATGCTATGAGAATGATGAGGAGGGCATAATTAAGGGCATTCGACCCTTCTTACAATGGCCGAAAGGAGTAGAGAAGAGGAACTATTTAAGGGATAGGAAACTGGATTAGAAAAATTTAAAGGTTGGTATCCAAAATCACAATACCCTAAACCTGAGGTCGGTAGTTCCTACTATCTTCCCAAGAAGAGGAAGGACTTAGCGTGCCCACAACTGAAGGATGATGCAAGGAGCTTTCCCCTAGGAGCCTGACCGATGGTAAGGCTATAATTTTTTGTTGTGGTGTTTAGTTGTTGAAGAACCTAAGTTTTCTCTCAAAATAGGAAATTATGGACTGCGATGGTAGTGCCCTTCTTTGAACATGGTGTCTGGGTTATTTTTGGATGCATTTTTTGTGAAAGAAAAACTATAATGCAGTTTCAAGGGACGGGAGGGATCACCTGGCTCCTATCAAACTTCTGATTAGCAGGAACGATGCCCACAAAGATGGTGATGGTGGTTCATTTTGGGGTGACCGACATGGGGGTGGTTCTATCGAAGAAAACCAGGTAGCTCTGGTTCTAAAAAAGATGTAATGATGATGTCATGTGATGAATGTAACAAAAGGAATGTTTTCCTTTTTTGGGCGGGGGGCGGATGAAATTTTAATTTGTAATAGGATGCTATTAAATATTGATATAGCAAATATCTATGTAATACTTTCTCTTTAAATATTAATAAAATATAACTATTACCGACCAAAAAAATAATTCTTCCAATTAAATTAATTTCATTCAATAAAGCAATTCTAAATAAAAAAGAATTCAATTATCTCACATGTTGAAAAATTTAATTACATAAATGAATTAAATATTTATTTGTTTTCAAAGAGATAATCCTTAATCAGATCACATGGGTTACTCCACCCATCTCTCCAGTTCACATGGGTAACTCCACCCATCTCTCCAGTTCACACGGGTAACTCCACCCACCTCTTCAGTTCTAAAGGGTAACTCACAATTAGCTCTTCAATCAACCAAACTCTATCTCCTCTCTCCCAGTGGAAGAGGTGGAGTTTACTGATGGCTTCTCTAGTTCCTTTTAATCACAACCGTTCATATCCCTATCTCTGGGATTGATCTCAACCGTTCATATCATCCTCCATTCCTATATAATAAACCCTTCATAACTATTTGAAGGATCCAGGATTTCAAGCTCTTATTCGCCATTACTCTGTCAGTTTGGTTCTAGCATTCAAGCCATCTTGCGATCACACACACATTTCAATTATCAAATTCTTGACACTTCTCAAGTCATAGACGCTACCCACACCAATACTGAGCATCAAAAACAATGTTTCAGAAGGAGTAGAGAAAGACAATAGAAGCTTCAATCACTTTGGGGTTTGCATTCATTTGTTTTCCTTTCTTTGCTTGTACATTATATTAGTTACGTTTAAGTATTCGTTATTAGTAGTTTTGTATTGATTTCCCCATTGCAAACCGATGCTACTAACCCTCATCGTTGGAAATCTTGGGAACCACAAATCCAAAAGAGGCGTACATTTTGGTGAATTCAACGTGAAGCAAACAACCTGAATATCTCTTGCAGATGACAGACAAAATCAATCAGCCATGGTCATACAGTTGCAAACCTCAATTTCATCATTTTATCGATATGTGTGTAATTTCGCAATTGCTGGTATTTTGCCGCAATTGACGAAAGAGTGCCGCAATTGACTGGTTTAATACCGCAATTGATTGTAGGCTTTCACATTTCTTTTATGTCATCTTCTGAGTCTCTATTTTCTTGCACTTTACCGTAATTGCCCAATCGGTACTGCAATCGACAGTATTTCACCGTAATTGACCGATCCAAACCACAATTGACTGTGTATTACTGCAACTAAAAGTACATTATCGCAATTGCCAGATTTGTGCCATAATCGCCTGTTATTTACCGCAATCACCTGTGCATTGCCACAATCACTTGCAAAATTGCTTGTCAGGACCCAACTCTTTGTCTACCTATCTGAAAATTTGATACCTTCTCTATTTCTGTGCAGGTTTGGATGAATTACCATGAACAGAAAGGGTAAGTTGCTGGTGAGTATCATTCATTGTTTCAAAGTTACACATACTCTCATTTTGCAAAAGTCCTTTTGATACTAACTCTTTTAAAAAAACAAACTAAAAGGAATTCACTTGTTGATTTGGGTTTAAAAAGAACAGTGTTTGTCACACATCTCACACCTCGCACTCCAGAATTTGGTGCTTAAAATTGTCATGGAGATTAAAATTGAACAAAGGCAAAGAATTTCTCGATTTGGTGCACTAAAACTGGACAAGCAATCAACACCTACTTTTGGGCTTAAAACTGAACACTTGTACTTGTATGGTGGTTTAGCTTAGTTCACATTTCAACTTTGGGGTTTAAGCAATTAACCTTCTATCTTGAGTTTTGGGTGCACTTGCACAATCTGTTAGATTAAACACCTTTATACTTTTTAGAAAGCCATGTTCAGGGAATGCACTTCTTCCTCGGAGAACGACCTAAAACTGGTAATCCTTCCGATCGGTATATAAATAAGATGCAAACCAAAGTTCTATTTTATATCTAGCCAAGCTCGGGCAAGGTGTGTTGATGATAGCCTGGATCGGGTGAATAACCCTAAGGAGCCAACATGGTCAACTAGGCTCTTAAGTGAGTCACACACGTACAAAATGATTGGATAGATGCCATAAACCCTTACTACAACCTTGATAAATAAAGGCCAACCCGATCTACCTCTGAATAGATACCTTATTATAGTGCAAGGGGTTGCAAAATTTCCCCCCGAGTTTCCCAACATATGTGTTCCAAGGTATTTGTGTAGTGAAAGAGATCTTCACTCGATGACAATAATACTTGGCAATGAAAAAATCATGGGAGCCTACGTTGTGGACCTTTGTGTCCTAGTAGTGTGACAATTGTGTGAGATAATGAACATTCAAGTATTGGGCCTATAATATTGTATTTTGAAGCCATCGACCTAGATTAAATTTGACTGTTCATTGTTGAGACCTCGTGATAATATTGCAACTTGAAAAAGTTGTAGAACATACACATGTGAGTCTTCATTCTTCAAAATACATTGTCTATTGTGCTTGTTCTTTGATCAGTTTCCAAAAATGCAAAACAAACATCCAAACTATCAAAATGAGTCAAACATGTTAAAGTCTAGGGTTATCAACATCAAACTATCTTGCAAATCAAAATCCTTGTTCCAGAAAATCAAAATTGTCAGACAATGGGTCCTATCTTTGAGTCTTTTTTAGACTGTTTCTCCTTGGTCACAATTGATGAAATTTTTCCGCAGTCATCCTTTTTATTTCCACAATTGACCTGTTTATTACCGTAATCGGTGATAGATTACCACAATCTACCAGTCACTTTACAACAATCATGGAGTTTTGCCACAATTGACCAGAGACATTTTTACACCTATTATGACCTAAAACCTTGAAAATACTCTCCATTTTGTGTCAAAGACCAGTGTCTATCCCAGAAAAACATGAAGAACATTGCGTGAATATCTAAACATTAAAGTTCATCCCTTCTTTGAAAAGCATGATTATTGTCCAAACATTGTTAGTTCGAAGGCTCAGACTCGAAATATCTTGATCCCATCATCTCAACATCATCATTATCTCTATTAGTGACTTTGTCCCAGGCAAAGGTTGACAAATCTTATTCTTACATCATCAAAAAATTTGAGATCAAGATAAATCAACATATGTCCTTAGAATTACCCTTGTCCAAAACATAACTCAGACTTTCCTAGAAAGGTTATCCTTTTCTGTTTGTTTTGTATCACTTGTTTCAGTCATGAAATCTAGCCACACTATGTCTCAAACACCTCATGGAGGGCATTACACAAGGTCAAAGGCTAGAATGCAACCTGATGAGTCATATATCAACAGATTCCCTGCTTGGGAAATAGAGCGAGAGGATGATCCTTTCACAAATACCATTTCTTCTCTATTTGTTGAGAATCTCCGTGGGTCAGCTTTGTTCCAAAATGTCACAGAAGAGAAGATCAAAGATATAGAGAAAGACGCCTATTTCACACAAGTAGTTGACATTGTTGTAGAGAGGAACCCCAAATGTTTCTTGGTTATGCTAATAAAGAAGGGAGTCAAACTCCCTACTGAATTGAGTGTTTTGACCATATGGCCCGAAAATCCTCTCGTAGGTCAAAACACTACTCAGACCTCTTAGATACTACCTGTTGTTTCTCAAATCTTCCCACCTTTTATAATACCAACATTGGCACAGACGATACCCAATCAAACCAACTGCGTAAACCAAGCAAGCACATCTTCCACACAAAGCATGACAGGCTCCCAACTAAGTGCACCCATGGTCACTAGTATGCCTCCACCTTTGGCCTTATGGCCTATTCAATCAAGTTCTCATGATATGCCTTCTATCCCACCAACAAGAAGTAACCTTTTTACCACCATACCGCTACTGTAGTCAATCCCTACTAGCCTTGGGGTCAACACATCATTCCCACAGGGATCCATCTCTGCAGCTCTGACTCTCAGTCAATGCCCACCCAAGGTTATGCCTTTTCTCACCCAGCAACAACCTTAACCCCAACAATAGCAGCCCCAGCAACAACAACCCCAGCTTTAGCAACAACAACTTCAACCCTAGCAGTAGCAACCCCAGCTTCAGCCACACCAACCTCAACCCCAGTAGCAACAACCCCAGCTTCAAAAACAACAACCTCAACCCCAGTAGCAGCAACAACCTCAACCCCAACAATATCAACCCTAGCTTCAACAACAACAACATCCCCAACCCCAACAACAAACATAGCAAAACCAACCTTGGGCTACTCACGAGCCCCTATTTTAGAATCATGTGTTGGGAAATCAATATCAAGTCCCAAGGACGAGGTCCTATGTTCCTACTCAAGGGATACAGAGGCGCAACCTCATACCTACCACAACATAGAGGTACAATGTCACACATCATCCTCAGTCTCAAACAGACATGCTGATCCAACAAGTGCAAAACCTTCAAACCCAAATGATGGATATGCAAAATCAAGGGCAAACTAAATCCTACACTGCAGAGGATTTATACCCATACCCATTTGATCACTCTCTTCACATGTCTCCATTCCTAACTCACTTCTCAGTACCAAAATTTGACAAATATAGGGGCAATACCAACCCTATTGAGCATATCCAAGAATTCTTTGCTAGTTGCATCGAAGTCGCACATGATGAGACATACTTAATGTGACAATTCCCACAAAGATTAGTCGGACCAGTAATGAAATGGTTCTCACATCTACCTCATGGCATTCTATCCTGGGGTGAGTTGGCTGAAAAGTTCATCGCTCACTTCCATCATAACATCAAGCGCAAGGTCAACATCAAGGACCTTTGTAATATCAAACAAAAAGATGGAGAGTCTTTTGTAAAATTCCTACAGAGATGGAGGAATAATGCAAACAGAATAACGTATGATGTACCTGAGCAAGACCTAATAGTCATGTTCGTTGAAAATCTGATTCTAGACATGTCATTCACAATAGAATTGCAGTTAGCTCTGAACTTTACACAACTCATCGAATGAGGAGTCCATTGTGAGTAGAACTTAGTCAAACGAGGTGTCCTTGCAGATCCTACCCAAACAAATATAAACAAGATTGCAATGGATAAAGCTAAGTGGTGGAATAAAAACAAAAATGTCACCAACGATGGTGTCATTAATGTGAAAATAGTCAACTATGCACAACCCAAAGTGCCACTGCAAGGTGCACCTGTGGCCAACCAACAACCTATGGTGCCCACTCCACAAGCATACACTCAAACCCAACCTCCCCCTGTCCAAGTGGCCACTATGTCAAACAGTCAACAACAAGCTCAACGCAAACCACAGTTTCAATTCCAACAACGAGACTTCACACCATTAGGAGAGTCGATAGAATCAACTTTATGAAAGCTGATACAATCTAACAATATCACTCTCCTGGAAATCAGGGAATATGAACATGGTGCAATTGAACCAAGGTGGTACAATGACAATGATTTCTATGAGTTTCATCTGTGAAGGGACACAAAACACCTAATTATTATGGATTGAAACATGCTATCCAAGACCTGATTGACATAGGGGTCATTGACATAACAAATACCTGAACCAAAGGAACAACTGATCATACAATATTCAATGATACATTTCATGATCACAAGAAAGGGAAAACCTCCGGGTCTGGTAGACAGTCAAAACAGGTCAATTACACTTATGCCAATAGTGATAACACTATCAATTGCCTAAATCCTTCAGATAGCCATGTGGCTACGATCACTATCAGAGACCAAGGTAACATATGTGTTGTAACCATGTGTCATACAAGAGTTGTCTTGAAAGGAGCACCTTCCTTGTCTGCTACACCAGTCAACCCTCAAGCAACCTCAGATCCACATACAAGCCTAGTGGATCAGCCAAAGCGCACTCCTACCCAAATCTCCATGTTTGACCTCTTGTGCATATCTTCGCAGCATAAACAAGCACTTGACCAAGCCCTTCAGAAAGTAGTTGTCCTAAGAGAAATAACCCCTGAGAGCTTCCAAATGATGGTTAACCATATAGCAACCAACAAACATGCAACATTCACAGACAGTGACGTGCCACCGCAGAAACCCTTGCATAATGATCCCTTGCACTTGCTTGTCCAAGTCCATAAAAGTGCAATCCGTAGAGTCCTTGTTGATGGTGGGACATGATTAAACATTTGTACTTTAAAGTTAATCAAGAAATTAGGCTACTCAGAGTCCAATAGTGATGTAACAAGGAGGATCAATATCAGAGCTTATGCTGAAGAGGAAAGATCCTCTAAAGGTATTATCATTCTACCTGTCTGGATTGGTCCAGTTGTCAAGAACACTCCCTTCCAAATCCTAGATCTTGAGTTGGGATACAACATGTTACTAGGGAGACCATGGATACATGAGATGCATGTTGTACCTTAAACATACCATAAGTGCATCAAGTTTCCACACCAGGGAGAAGATATCATCATTAAGGGAGATCCAATTCCTTTCCAATACTGTAATGTGGTCCAAACCAACACTGACAATCAGGTTCCCTTGAACCAAGAGGCAAGTATCCCATCCGCGTCAAACTCAATTCATAAATATATCATAAGAAAAGAGGGAAAAATATCCATTACTGACAAGGGATATGGTGACTACAGCTACGAGGAAGCTTTCACTATCACAAACATGCCTCAGAGCCCATGAACATATGGCATGCCACAACCAGTTATTACAACCAAAACCCCAGAGCCTATTCTATTTAGGTGTCCACCCACAACCTTTGTCAGGTGGGGAGACATTGCAGAAGAGAACCCATTTGATACAGATATCAATACATGGTTGTACCAAGATCCATAAGAGACACTTCAACAAACCCTACCCATATCAAACTATGGAACAGGCTATACAATGCTGCAAAAATTTGGGTATGATGGTACAACTGGTCTGGGGGAAAGACAATAAGGCTTGATGGAATTGTATCTCCCACCAAACCAAAGAAACAAGAGAGGGTTAGGCTATGGGCAAAAAAGAACTAGTCCTATCACCCCGAGACATACAAGTTGATCAAGAACAAATAACAGAGTTACATTGGGGGACAAAACCAGAACACATCTTGATAAGCAACATACTACAATAGTTTTTGCCCACCGAAGTGGGAACCTCTCAATCCCAAATAAACCTCAAACAAGCAATCAACGATAATGAAGGAAGTGAGACATCCGGTGAGTGTTCTAGATAAACTCACTCCCACGAGTATGAGTGGAGATCACTTCACGACTCCGAACCTTCAATGCCAAACTATCCCCCTCAGTCAACCACCACCATACACCTTGAAAATCTGTTCGACCAATTAACCATAGACAACCAACCCTGTATCGATAAACATATCAATAGTAATTCAATAGGTGGTGCGTCTACATCACAGTCTAGGTTTGTCAGAACCATCTCCGTAGTCCCCTTCAACCAAACAAAGTCAACCCAACACGAGGGCCTATGTCTTGTACACCCAGAACTAATAGAGTGGGATCAACAAGGACCGCTTGATATGGATATCTTTGAGAATGATGAGGCTATCATAGATTTCATGGGACTTAGAGAGGGAATGCCATCAAGATACCATAAAGCAGGTTTCACCATCGACCTCGGTAGATCAACATACTTTGGGGAGGAAGCTCCTCTTTCCAGTCATCAAAAACAATTGAAAAAGAAAAAAGAATCATCAGTAAGTGAAAATTGAAAGGCGCTTACTGGCACAAAAATGATAAAAATACAAAACAAGACATATCTTCTAGTGAAAGCCTCGTTGAGGCGCTAGAAGATGGAAAGTAGGAACTCCTCCCCTTGACAGAGGAAAAGTCGGCATTATTAGCAGAAGAAACAAAGGAAGTCAACTTGGGTGATGACAAAAACCCACAGAACATTTACTTAGAAAAATCACTCACCCTAGAGGAGAGAGAACAGTTCATCGATTTCTTCAAGGAAAGGAAGATCAATTTTGCATGGTCCTACTCAGACATGCCAAGATTAGATTCAGAGCTTGTGTTGCATCATCTCCCATTGCTACCCAATGCCAAACCTGTCAAACAAAAGCTATGAAAGATGCATCCCCATGTTGCATTACTAGTAAAGGCAGAATTGAAAAAGCTCCTAGATGCTAAGTTCATAAGACCGATCCCATACAGAGACTGGATATCTAATCTAGTACCAGTTACAAAGCACAGTGGTCAGATTCAAATTTGCATAGACTTTAGAGATCTTAACAAAGCTTGTCCCAAGGATGAATTTCCTTTGCCTAACATCGATATGATAGTAGATCTAACAATTGGGAATCAAATGCTATCACTCATGGATGGCTTTTCAGGGTATAATCAGATAAGGATTGTGCTAGAGGACCAACATAAAATGAATTTCACATGCCCTTGGGGAACTTATTGTTGGAATGTCATGTCATTTGGTCTAGAAAATGCCGGAGCAACATATCAAAGGGCCATGACAACCATCTTTCATGATCTCATCCACAAGACAATGGAGGACTTTGTCGATAATATACTTGCAAAATCAACACTTAGAAAAGATCATCTACAAGTACTTGGACCCATATTCGACAAAATGAAGGAATACAAGGTCTGTTTAAATCTAAATAAATGTGAATTCGGGGTCACAACAAGGAAGCTCTTGGGATTCATTGTGTCCCATCGAGGCATAGAGGCCGAGCCAGTGAAAGTCAAAGCAATACTGGACATGCCACCACCAACTAACCTAAGGCAACTAAGAGGTTTATAGGGAAGACTCCAATCAATCATGCGATTCATAGCTCAACTAGAGGACAAGTGTTACTCATTTCAGCATCTACTACACAAGGACATAAAGTTTATGTGGACAGAACAATGCGAAGAAGCATTCCAAATATTCAAGGACTATCTACTCAAGTCTCCCATATTGGTGCCACCAGTTCAAGGCCGACCACTACTTCTATACATCTTAGCAACTAAAACAACCTTAGGAGTGCTCCTAGCACAGTATGATGACCAAGATAAGGAGAAAGCCATCTACTATCTTAGCCGAACATTGGTAGGATATGAGCTCAACTATACATCAATTGAGAAGTCATGCTTAGTGGTAGTCTTTGCTTCTCAAAAGCTAAGGCATTACATGTTGAGCCATCAAAGTAAGATCATAGTGCAAATTCATCCTCTAAAGTATCTACTTAGCAAAGCAACACTCACCAAACGACATACAAAATGGGTAATGATCTTAAGCGAGTTTGACATTGAGTACATAGATAGAAAAGCCATCAAAGGGCAAGTGATTGCAGATAAATTAGCAGAGGCACCTATTCAGGATCATCAACCTATCCTATCTGACTTTCCAGATGAGTCTATTCTTACACTACAACCGGCTATAGAGATATGGCAACTATTTGATGGGTCATGCATGAACCATGGTGCAGGAGCAGGGATAGTACTCGTCACTCCAAACAATGATGCAATACCCAAATCTTTCAGACTCAACTTCCCGTGCACCAAAAACATAGCCGAGTATGAAGCTCTCATTATCAGAGTAAAGATGACAATTCAATGGAGAATAAAGAACCTTAAGGTCTACGGAGATTCACAATTGGTTATTAGCCAAGTCAACAATGATTATATGACAAAAGATGAGAAGATAATACCATACAGAGAACAAATGGATAGGTTGCACACTAAGTTCCAATAAATCTTCTTCAAGAAAATACCAAGGAATCAAAATAAAGTTGCAGATGTGATGGATACCATAGCATCACTGATCGATATGCCAGGCAATGAAACCCAATTCTAGTTTCTAGTGGAACAACTCATGATGTCATCACATCAAGCACCAATCACAAAATCAGCATGTGTCCTTGTTGGTCCTGAAACCCCATGGTACCATGATGTCTATAATTACTTGCAAACTAGTGTCTTACCTCCCAACTTGTCTAGGAGCCAGAAAAAGTCCCTCATCCACCAAGCCTCTAGGTACACCATTCTCACAACTACTCTATATAGACGGATTCTAGACAGAATGCTATTACGATGTCTCACTTCCATGGAATCCCAGAGAGCTATGTACGAGGTACATGATGGAATTTGTGGAACCCATGGAGGTGGCAAAAACTTAGCTAAAAAGATTATCCGCATGGGACACTACTGGCCAACAGTAGAGACAGATGCAAACAAGTATGTACAAAGGTGTAGGCAATGTCATATTCATGGAGACCTCATCCATGCACCAGCCCAAGAACTAAATCCTATCACTTCACCGTTACCATTTTCTATGTGGGGATTTGACATAGTGGGCAAGATTACACCATCTTCAACTAATGGACATAAATACATTATAGCAGCAACATATTACTTCACTAAGTGGGTGGAAGTAATTCCCCTCACTTACATAATGGGAAAGTAGATCTCAATGTTCATACTCAACCATATCATCTGTAGGTATGGAATTCCTCAAACCATCCTGACAGATCATGGTACACCTTTCCAAAACAAAGATGTTGAAGAGATATGTGAATAGTTCTAAATCAAACAAGGGTTCTCTTCATTCTATTATCTTCAAGGGAATGGCTAAGCTGAAGTGACAAACAAGACCATTTTGAAAATATTGAAGAAAATAGTTAACAAATTAGGATGAGACTGGCATTTTTAGCTTGGTCCCGCATTATGGGCATATAGAAATAGCGTGAGAACACCTATAGGAGCTACTCCTTTCTCCCTAGTCTACGGATCAGAGGCGGTTTTACCCCTCGAAGTGGAAATCCCATCCCCGAGGATATCATTAAAGAACCTGATTTTAGATGAAGACTACAGAGTAGCAAGACTCAGTGAACTGGAACTACTAGATGAAAGAAGACAATATGAATTCAACTACTTACAAGGTTATCAGAATTGCCTTAGAAGGAATTATCACAAGAAGGTGAGGCCACGAACATTTGAGGTAGGAGACCTTGTCGTCATAGAAAACCAAAAGAACCAAGCAGAGCGAGTGAAACCAGGAAAGTTTGAGCCTAACTGGCTAGGACTATATGTCATTATCAACTCTACCCAAAGTGGGGCATAGCAACTGACAACACTAGAAGGATATTAGCTCCCCGAATACATAAACAACATTCACCTTAAGAGGTTCCATGCTTGAGGTCTCAATGGTTAAGGCAACTATCTACATATCCAGAAAATACCAAAAAAATAAAAAAATACAAAAGGTTACCTTGGTAAAAACCTAGAAAATAGGTGCCTTGGCGACAACAAAAAAAATAAAAAAAGCTAAAAAAGTAAAGAGAAACAAAATTGCTCTCTTAGTGAAAACCTAGCAAACATGCGCTATTGAGTAGGTACCTTGGTGAAAACCTGGCAAACAGGCGCCGAGTGTTCAAATCTAGCTTCACCATCAATGAACTACAAGATCAAAAGCTTGAGCACACTCAAAATGCAAGACTAACTACCCAAGATGTATCCATAAGTACAATCCCCTCTTAGCACCAAACACTTATCCATGGTTAGTGCTAGTCCACCAGACTAGGAGACAATTCTAAATGTCCTAAAAAAATCCCTAAAAATTTGAAAACTCATCATAAATCCTAAAAAGATCAAAAAATCCTGATAAAATCAATCTTCATAAAAAACAATTAAAAAAATTGCAAAATCCCAAGCAATAAAACCAACTCGGTTAACAGCAAAGCAAAAGGCGATCACGCCAAGTCAATCAATGTCACAACCATGAGCTTTGTGAATCAACATTGGGCCCATTTGACACAGCTTTATCAATCTCTCAAATCTATCAGCATGCAAACTGGCAACCAAGCCAATCTATCAAATGTCACAACCATGAGCTTTGCAAATCAACATTGGGCCCATCTGACACAGCTTGATCGGCCACCAAAAATGATCAAAATCAATCAATCAATCATATCAATCATCTTAAACAATGATGAATACGCTCAAAACCAGACAAGTCAGTCTTATATGAGTTATCTATTACTGAAACCAGACACAATCAAAATAATCAAGCCAATCAAGCCTATCAAAAGAGTCGAGCCAATCAAGAGAATCAAACTGAATCAAGGAACAATCAAAATGTTGACTAGGTCAGTCAGTCGGTCAGAAGTCAGTATATATTTTGCGGTTATGTTCTTACGCTGCTCCATAATCCACCAAGTGAGGAGAGTAGCTATGATGGATCATGACTTATTTTCTTTGATTGTTATCTATTGAATGTTCACTTTGATTTTAGGGCCATGATGATTTAGGATAAATCTGATATAGGATAAATGCGGTAGGCACTGTCACTTATCTGGAAGCCACGCAATTCCACGATCTGAGCTTAACCCTGGGAAAGAATTGGACATTCCTTCTCTGTTATCTGCTTGTAAATTTACCAATAGAATCATAGCGGTATCTAGATAGACTCTGGGTGCATTGGATTTCTATCCTAGTTTTTGTGGGATTTCTTCTTAAAATCAAGAGTTCACAGGGTTATCCAGATGGACTCTGGGTGCATTGGAATTCTAGCTTGGTTTTTTTTTGTCGTTATTTTCAAAATCAAGAGCTCACGGTGCTATCCAGATAGACTCTGGGTGCAATTTGAGTTCTATCTTGGTTTTCTTTTTTTATTTTGTTCAGATTGTTCAGAGGGCAAAGTGGTATCTAGATGGTCAATATCTGGGTGCTTTTGGCTTTCTTTCTTTTCAAACAGGGAACATAACTAACCCAGATGGTCAATATTTGGGTGCACTAAGTTCTCTTCCTATTCATTCTCTCTACTCCTTCTGGTTATCAAGAGTTCATGGCGGTATCTAGATGGTATGTGATGTGGATGCATTGGACACTCTTCAAAAGTTCATAAAAAGATGCAATGATGACAAAAATTGGAAACGCAACAACAACTTGGGTCACTCATCCATTCTATCAATTCATATCTATCAAAATAAAAAATCCTTTCTATCATTCCATATCTATCAAATCAAATCCCAGAGAACACATTTCCACTAACTATCTTCTAACTAACACATGCATTACTCAGATATTTTGTGCAAAGTAGATTGCATTCATTTATTGCATAAGGAAAATCCAAAACATGAGCATAGTAGATCATATAATCAATGCATCCATCATCAATAACATCATAACTAACATAGGAATGCATTCATCATCATCATATAGTGATTCACATTTTCAACAAATTTATGCTCATTTGACGCATTTTCTATGCTTAATTTGTTGAGGGGGCATATAGTCCACCCACGGTCACTGGGGTAGGATCAAATCTAAAAATTCTTTGACACAACGTGATGAATCACATTGTATCAAAGAGGGGCAAATGTAGACACCCTAAAATGGATAGAATTGCGACTTGACATTAAAAATACTAATTTTCATCTATTAATTAATGATTTCTTAATCATTAATTAATCATCTATTTTCTTCTAAATTCATTTCATCTATTTATTAATGGTTTTTTAATCATTAATTAATCATCTATTTTCTTCTAAATTTATTACCTAAATCATTTAATCAAATTCCCAAAATTAATTAACCTTAATTGAATAATTACCATTAATTAATTAATTAATTAAATTCAATTTCCTATAGTTTAAATTGAAAGATTTAAACTTACTAATTAAATTCTTCCAATTAAATTAATTTAATTTCATCCAATAAAGCAATTCTAAATAAAAAAGAATTCAATTATCTCACATGTTAAAAACTTTAATTACATAAATGAATTAAATATTCATTTATTTTCAAAGAGAATCTTTAATCAGATCACATGGGTTACTCTACCCATCTCTCCAGTTCACATGGGTAACTCCACCCATCTCTCCAGTTCACATGGGTAAATCCACCCACCTTTTTAGTTCTAAAAGGTAACTCACAATTAGCTCTTCAGTCAACCAAACTCTATCTCCTCTCTCTCAGTTGAAGAGGTGGAGTTTACTGATGGCTTCTCTAGTTCCTTTTAATCTCAACCATTCATCTCCCTATCTCTGGGATTGATCTCAACCATTCATATCATCCTCAATTCTTATATAATAAACCCTTCATACTCATTTGAAGGATCCAAGATTTCAAGCTTACGTGCTCTATTACTCTGCTAGATTGGTTCAAGCATCAAGCCTTCTTGCAATCATACATCCAGGATTTCAAGCTCTCATGAGCCATTACTCCGTCAATTTGGTTCTGATAATCTGGGTAACTGACTGATCTTGAAATTGTTGAATTTTGCCCCTGATACTGATTGTCAAAGTTTCCAGGGACCGGGAAGAAAATTTTGAAGTCCTGGAGGAATTAGGGTTTTTGGAAATCCCTATAAGTAGCCGAGAGAGCCCTTCACTTGTCATTTTGCATTCTTGGAGCTCTGGAAATCTTGGTGAGTTTGCTCTTTGTTTTCCTTGTTTTTCTTCATATTTTCATGCAATGACGGGCTTACCTGGAGTCACCCACATTTTTACCGAGTATGAATGTATCAGAGGCTAGCTGGCATAGGATGTCTAGTGAGTGTCCTTGCCTCGCTTGTCAATAATGCATTTATTTCTTGCTTTTAAATTTTTTTGTTTTATGTCCATTAGCAAACAATGCCACATATCAAACTACCTAATAAAGTAGACAATGTATCAAGGCCCATGCCAAATTAGTACCATGGGATATCATACAGGCAAGACATACCCAGCTGATCATGAGGCAATCTAGATAACTCAGTCAAAGCTACAATGCCAAGTCAGGTGGCATACTTGACAAGCGCACCCTAAATTGGAAGCTGAAGAATGTGGTAAATATCCTCCAACGTGACAGTACACTCTCTAGTGGGCAACTAGAAAGTGCATGTCTCAGAATTCCATCACTCTACAAGAACCGAGATCAGACCCATGTTGGTCGTAATCTCTGGCATAATGCATACCTAGTATAATCCTAACTCCCTAAGCACTGACCTCTCATCCTTAGACAGCTGAAATCTGTAAACAAGTCCCGACGGTCTTGACTCTCGGCAGCGCAGAATCCTCCTGGTGAACTGCACACAAGAAAAATAAAAAATTTATCAGTACCAGATCAAACAGACAAGTGTCAGATGTCAGCAAAAGCAGAAATGAGACCATACAAATCAAATGTGAAAAAATGCAGGCAATTGCGGTAAAAAACACTTCAATGGTGGAACTTTTAACCGATTGTGGAACATAACATTCAAATATGACAATAAAATAGAAAGTGTGGCATTCAAGCCAAAAATAGTGGACCACTTATCAATTGTGGCTCACAAACGACAATTGCGGCATTAAAACCACAACTATGACAAAATCATAGATGATTGCGGCAACGTTTGCTAATGGAACAAAAGTTTTTAAAAGAAATAAATAAATGCATTAATGACAAGCAAGGAAAGGACACTCACTGGACGTCCTACGCTAGCTGGCCTCTGATACATCCAGACTTGGTCAGAAATGTGGGTGGCTCTAGGTAAGCCCACCATCACACGAAAACAGGAAGAAAAACAAGGAAAACAAAGAGCAAACTCACCAAGATTTCTAGAGCTCCAAGAATGCAAAATGACAAATGAAGGGCTCTCTTGGCTACTTATAGGGATTTCCAAAAACCCTAATTCCTCTAGGACTTCAAAATTTTCTTCCCGGTCCCCGGAAACTTCGACAGTCAATATCAGGGGCAAAATGCAACAATTTCAAGATCAGTCAGTTACCCAAATTATCAATTTGCAGTTCCAACAAATTAACGCTCATGTCGCGACTTTTCGCTCAAATTTGTTGAGGGGGCATAAATACACCTGCTATCGCTAGGGCAAGATCAAAATAGAGAATCTTTGACACACTGTGAAAGGCCACACTGCATCAAAGAGGGGCAAATGTAGACACCCTAAAATGGACAGGCTTGCGACTTTACATTAAAAACACTAATTTTCATCTATTAATTAATGGTTTTTTAATCATTAATTAATCATCTATTTTCCTCTAAATTCATTCCTTAAATCGTCTAATCAAATTCTCAAAATTAATTAAATAATTAATTTTATTTAATTAATTAACCTTAATTGATTAATTACCATTAATTGATTAATTAAATTCAATTTCCTATAGTTCAAATTGACAAATTTAAACTTACTAATTAAATTCTTCCAATTAAATTAATTTAATTTCATTCAATAAAACAATTCTAAATAAAAAAGAATTCAATTATCTCACATGTTGAAAAATTTAATTACATAAATGAATTAAATATTTATTTATTTTCAAAGAGATAATCCTTAATTAGATCACATGGGTTACTCCACCCATCTCTCCAGTTCACAAGGGTAACTCCACCCATCTCTCCAGTTCACATGGGTAACTTCACCCACCTCTTCAGTTCTAAAAGGTAACTCACAATTAGCTCTTCAGTCAACCAAACTCTATCTCCTCTCTCCCAGTGGAAGAGGTGGAGTTTACTAATGGCTTCTCCAGTACCTTTTAATCTCAACCGTTCATCTCCCTATCTCTGGGATTGATATCAACCATTCATATCATCCTCCATTCCTATATAATAAACCCTTCATAACCATTTGAAGGATCTAGGATTTCAAGCTCTCATGTGCCATTACTTCGTCAGTGTGGTTCTAGCATTCAAGCCATCTTGCGATCACACACACATTTCATTTATCAAATTCTTGACACTTCTCAAGTCATAGACGTTGCGCACACCAATACTAAGCATCAAAAATAGCATTTCAGAAGGAGTAGAGAGAGACAATAGAATCTTCAAGCACTTTGGGGTTTGCATTCATTTGTTTTCCTTTCTTTGCTTGTACATTTTATTGGTTACATTTAAGTATTCATTATTAGTAGTTTTTGTATTGATTTCCCCATTGCAAACCGATGCTACTAACTCTCATCGTTGGAAAGCTTGGGAACCATGAATTTGAAAGAGGTGTACAGTTCCAACCACATTTCAATTGAATAACTCAATCCCAGAAAGAGTGGAAACACATTTGAAGGAGATGTGTTTGCAGTATACAAATTTAATCTTGACAAAGTCAACAAGACACGTGAAGTATTACGTGCATACTTGACAGGCATAAAAGCAGAAATGACAATCACACTGAATATCAATGGGAGCTTAGTGTAACAACATCAAGATAAAATTGTCCCAGGAATGGGGATTTCCATTACAGGTTTTGACATTTTACCAAGAACTGAGTACGATCATGGTGACTGTGACTGTATTCTCATCCTCAAAGATACAAGTACAGTAGAAACTATCACCCGAATGTGCACTGAATACAATTTCATTCCCAGTAAAATAATCAAGCATCTCCTCAACAACACAAGTGAGTTCCTAATCAGAACAATAGGAGCGCTGGTAGTTGGAGTGAAAAAATAGGCTCACTAAGTGCACTTGAAATAAAGGACGACCACACTGAAGAAGACAGAGCACAGGTAAATGGTTCTTTAACTATTATCTATTCATATGCTCATCAAGATCACTAAGTCTAACACATGCATATTTCTTCAATAAGTGCAACAAATCTGACTGTCTTTGTTCTTTACAGCTTGAAATCCATCCAAACCTAGCTCACCACTACATAGCAGTAGAAGAACAACTCCAGAGGAATGAGGCCCCTGCTATGCTTTTTAGAAACATTGTTAAGAGGGTTGACAAAAGGAACACATTCCATACAGGTTTGTCCACATACATCTACATATTAAATGACAAGAGGACCTTGGAGAGTTTAAAAGAATTATTGCAAAAAACATATGAGGTAAGCAACAAACATTGTTTAACTCTAAATATTTTACATCATGAATCATAACGTACACTAATATTCCAAAAACCTACAATAGATTCGTGGAATTTTGAAGGTAGAAAATCCATTTTCCAATCCATTCAACACATTATGTTCATAGTGTCATTTCAAATTCGATGGCTATGGCATTTTGGAAGAGGAATCTACACATTGCATCAAGTGTGATCAGGATGTCAACTATGTGCACAAACTCCAGCTCAAAATAGTGTTGATTACTGATAATAAAAACCAATTCATTGCTCTATCAACCACTCAATAATTCACCATTTGATACCAGCCCTTAGCAACATCAAGTATGAAGAATACATACAGGAAAAATCCAAAGTTGTCTTCGTGCTACGTGACATTGCCATCAAAGGATGCTTCACGCTAACTCAGAGCAATGCATTTACACATGCCACTTTATTACACACTGATGGAGCAGGACACAAGGTAAACAACACAACTCCCTAGCATGATAACAGATTGAAAAATTGTTTAAATAGTATTATTATTTTTGATAAATAATCAGTGACACCATTTTTCCTTTACAAATGCAGGAAGCTGTGCAACGGTGAAAGTTTGCAATATTTGCAATAAACACTCCATCAGACCGAATTGCATCGACATTTAATGTTTTAGTACAAAACAGACTTGCAAACTAGCTTAAAAACTTAGTCATATCTACTTCGCAGTTCTTGTGAATATATACAAACCAAGATATTAATATGTTATCTCTGACCAGACTTCTCTGTAATGTTATCTCTCAGTCACTTCATTTTGACACAAGTGGACTGACTCTATCTATTGCTTTAAATTAAAATTCAACTTCGCTCTTACTGTAAATTTAAAATTCCAGCTCATATACATTAGTACATTTAAATCATGTTAAATAGCATGTTACTCTTTGAAAACTGGTCTATTAGTCCTTCTTGCAAGAAACTTTCCAGAAGTTTGTAGTTTGTCATTTAGCATATTAGCTATGATGGAAGAATTCCATCATTTTATTTTATTTCTACTTTTTAGTTTGCAATATTTTTAACTTTGATGGGAGTGAGATTTTTATATCTCTGTTTTTTAATATTCTAAATTCATTGTATTGGGCATTGTTTGGAGCTGCTCTATTTTTGGCTTTCATTATAAACTGTTCATGATGCTCTATTTTCTATTAAAATTAGACTGATTAATTTTTTTTGGATGGGGTTAGCATTACCAAACTGCCAAAATTATACAGTTTGAAATATACATGGACATTAATCGATACACGATACTATCCTACCTAATTCTATGAAAATGGCACAATAAAGACTTGAAATGAACGCACATCATGATATTTCTCCATATTTGCCTATAATAAAAATACAACGCTGCGACTTTCAAAATAAATGCATTTAGTTGCCAAAACTTAAAGTGATGAAAATTGGTCATTGTCGATTCTGATGTAAAAATACAAGCTTCAGAGCCAGAATAGGAAAAGTCTAGTACATAGGTAAGTAAGAATGATGCCTCAGAGAAGCCAATCGATTAACATTGGCTGAAAATTCCAATTACAAAATGTACATCAATAATGGCTTTACAATCTATTTTGGAAAATTTTAAACAATAGAAATCCATGCTTTTTAAAAAAAGCCATGTAAATTTGTAGAAACCAGGAATATTGTAAAGAACATTAATATATTTTTATTCATATCTAAGAGACAGTTTAAAAGTATGTTATAGTATAGTAGCATAATTTTTAAATTTATTGTCTTCAAATTTTCAAAAACTATAGAGGAACAAAATATGTTACAAATGCTTTAGTAGGATTTAGTACTTTTTCTTTTTCCTTTTCATAAATTCAATAACATTTTAGAATTTTCAAAATTGTAGAAACTATTTATATTGTTCATGTTATGGTATTTTCAATTTTCAGTTGTCTAGTGATGTGCCTAAATTTTTTGAGAACATGACATTGTATCTAATCTTTTCATTTTTAATCAATTCTTGTTCTTTTTAATAAAAGCTTATTTTTAAATTCATTTTAATTAAAAAAATTTAAGCCTATGTATTATTAGTATGAATTTATAAATTACATTATTGACTTCTACATTTAATGGCAAAGCGAACATAGCCTAGGTAAGGTACCTTGCAAGTTCCAACATCAACAAATGCAAGTAAAATGGTGTAAAAGAAATATGCAATTTGGTTTACTTCCAAGAAACACTCGTCAAGAATTGGTGACGTAGACCTCAAATGATACAGGCTACAAAGAACTAGACGTTGTGCATGAGTTGTAACTTGTATGGTTATTACCACTTACAACAATTTCTCAACACTTGCATCGCACTAGACGCTACGTGTCCTTGTTTATTTATGTTATGATTTTGTAAAGGTGGCGACATTTCGCTAATATTTAAATAGTTTTTGGATTTGTATAATGATTTTCTATGGTAAAATTTGTATATATTTCACTTCTTATTTTTGTTTTGATTCATTTTGATAGAATATAATGTGATTATATATTGATATGTACTTTATGTTAGTATAAGTTTGGGTTCTTTTTCAATTCTTTTTTATCTTATGTATTTCATATATTTGATCTTATTTTTATCTTATTTTTATATGCATCTACATGTTCATCATATTATTAACTCTTACTTTAATATATCTATTCCAAATTTTATAACTAAACATTCAATCTTCATAAATCAATTCCATGATTGGCTAGTTCACTCTAGCAAGACATAGATCTAATCCAAGATTCATATTTTTAAAATTATTTTGTAATGCCCTACCAAGGATCCCTTAAGGATAAGACCTAACCAGACACAAAATAGATTGGAGTAATTATTTTTTTGAAAGATTTAAGGCAGTCACATGCAACATGCAAAGTTCTAAAGCTCAAACCTCAAGACTAGATCAAATTGTTGTCAAGCAACATTGCAAAGTGGAAAACTAAAAGACATGAAAATTTACCAATCAAGGGGATAGGTCTTATAACATATTATACATGACATATGGGGTGTTTTAAGTCACCTAGGATCCCCTTGAATTTTTGAAACTTAACTTGAACATCTGGACCTTTTACTAGGTCTTAGGAATCATGGATGGACTCTAACAAGCACTGACTTGCACTTGAACTCCATAAACACCAACCAAACTCACTCTAAACTAACTCAAATATCCTCAAAGTATTTCATAACTCTTCTATCTTTGCAACACAACTAGAACGGAGTCAAACAGATGCTTTGATCTCCTGAAAGCTCCTTCAGACTGAATTAGGGTTAAATTTGCACAATTGAAAGGGACTTGCACCTTTGTTCACCAAAAATGCATTTTGTTCATAAAAAATGCACATATATTCATAAAAAATGCACATATATTCATCAGAATTGAAGTTTCTTTAGGGTTTTAATGTGCCTTTATTCATTATTGATGCACATTTGAAAGCATGATCAATTCCCTCTAAACTTCCCAAATTCAATCCTAACACACTCAACTAAATCTCAATTGACTAAAAACTATACTGAGACACTTTACAAGGAATGTTGGGATGTCCAACACGAACCCAAAGTGATATAAACACTCATGAAGGCTACTAGGATTCACTCAAATTCCATTGAATACACAAGACAACACTGAAAGGGGATAAGACACCTCCTGACACCATCTAAGTTCATTTTAAGTACAAACCCAAGTTTCCATCTAAATAAATTTACAATAGAACATTGACACTAAGAGAAAATAGCATAACAATCATGTATGATACCAATGTTGATGCATACAATCTACTATAATTTGTATCCAACATTAAATTGTTACATCCAAATCCATGAGAAGTGTTCAATTACATGATTTTATGTAATAGTTTTTTTAAAATTTATGTAATAGTTTAATTATCCATGAGAATTAAATAGTTTTATTATTTATGTACTAGGTTTTTTTTATTTATGTAATAATTTTGTAAAGGTGACTGCATTTTGCTAATATTTAATTTTTTTTTGGATTTGTATAATGATTTTCTATGGTGAAATTTGTAAATATTTCACTTCTTATTTATTGACTCATTTTGATAGAATGTAATGTGATTATATAGTGATATATACTTTATGTTAGTATAAGCATGGGTTTTTTAAATTCTTATTCATCTTATGCATTTCATATATTTGATCTTATTTTTATCTCAATTGTACATGCATATACATGTTCATCGTATTATTAACTTATACTTTAATATATCTATTCCAAATTTCATAACAAAACATTCATCTTCATAAATCAATTCCATGATTGGTGAGTTCACTCTAGTGAGACATAGATCTAATCCAAGATTCATATTTTTAAAATTATTTTGTAATGCCCTGCCAAGGAACCCTTAAGGATAAGACCTAATCAGACACAAAATAGATTGGAGTGATCATTTTTTTGAAATATTTAAGACAATCACATGCAACATGCAAAGTTCTAAAGCTCAAACCTCAAGACTAGATCAAATTGTTGCCAAGCAACACTGCAAAGTGGAAAACTAAAAGCCATGAAACTTTTCCAAGCAAGGGGATAGGTCTTATAAAATATTATGCATGATATATGGGGTGTTTTAATTCACCCAAGACCTCCCTTGAAGTTTAGAAACTTAACTTGAACTTACAGACCTTTTACTAGGTATTAGGCATCACAGATGGGCTCTTACAAGTATTGACTTGCACTTGAACTCCATAAACACAAACAAAACTCAATCTAAACCAGCTCAAAGCTCCTCGAAGGATTTCATAACCCTTCTATCTTCACAATGCAACTAGAATAGAGTCAATCAGATGCTTTGACCTCATGAAATCTCTTCCAAATTGAACTGGGTTTAAATTTGCACAATTGAAAGAGACTTGCACCTTTGTTCACCAAAAATGCATTTTGTTCGTAAAAATGCACATGTATTCATCAGAATTGAACTTTGTTTAGGGTTGTAATGTGCATTTTTTCATTAGTGATGCACATTTGAAAGCATAATCAATTCCCCCTATTCTCCCAAATTCAATCCTAACACACTCGGCTAAATTCCAATTGACTAAAAACTACATTGGGACACTTTAAAAGACATGTTGGGATGTCTAACATGGACCCAAAGTGATATTAACACTCATGGAGCCTACTAGAATTCACTCAAATTTCTTTGAGTCCATGTGACAACACTAAAATAGGATAAGACACCTCATGACACCATTTAAGTTAATTTTAAGCACAAAACCAAGTGTCCATATAAATTAATTCATAATAGAACATTGGCACTAAGAGTAAAATAACATAAAAATTATGCTCGATACCAATGCTGATGCATACAATCTACTCTAATTTTTATCCAACATCAAAGGATTACATGCAAATCCATGAGAAGCGTTTAATTACTTGATTACATGAATTAATATAATGCTTGGGTTTAATATACATATAATATAAGTACAATAATAAAGAGGAAGAAGAGGATCAAGAAGAAGCAAAGAAATGCACTCTCAAAATTAATCCTCCAAGACCAACTCCACCAGTCCACAGTGGTAGTTTACAATGCCACCAACCATGTGGATCCTAAAGGTCCATCCCATTGTGCTTGTGGAGATAGTCACACAACCCAAACACTCAAGCAAGAAGGTATAGTGGACAAGGCTTACACAGATGCCAATCATAGAGTAAATACTCAACATGAACATCACAACTATCATAAAACATAATGCAACATCGAGTACAAACCAATATAATATCATCCTCATCTGATCCAGGTGGATTTTTCACTAAAAAATTAAATGCTCCCAATGCTTCAAACACCAGTGTCAGATTAAAGTGCTCACTGAAATGAACCCAACACAACTTGAATCACAAAAAATAGAGTTTGTTTGATCAAGATACAGACGGTCAAAGTTTGCAAAAAGGTGGGTTGACTTGATGATGTGAGCAAGGCAGTCAAGGTGGCAATGACATGGTAGGTTCCAGTCAATGGGAAGATGATACATATTGGTCTTATGTTTGATTTGGCCCAATAAGGGCATGTCACATGTCAATCAAACGAAAAATTAAAATATTCCATGTGGCTAAATGAGATATTTCCACTTGGCATCTATGGTTTTCCCTATGAACTGGTTGTTGTTCATATCTACCCAAATATCAGTTGGGGGATTCAAACCCCCAAACCACTCCATTACCAATATTCCTCCTTGGCAATACGCCAATAACTCATTTTCTGATACAAAGTGGGCCAGTTTAATTTAAACTAAACTGGGAAGCTATATAAAGCAAATATGATGGGTTGATGATCCACCACACATTTGGCGATTTAATTAGGAAAAGGTTGATTCAAGATTTAAAAATAAATAAATAAATAAAAATTCAAACCCGATATCTCTAAAGTCTAAAAATTACCCGAAAAGATACGTTTTAAGGGGGATCATGTTTTAATAAAATATTATAAGGATTTTATAAAAGGGGTTGGTTATTCTAAAAAGCATTTTCATGTTATTCAAAGGATATTTTCAAAGATATAGTGTAAAATTGGGAGATGTGGGTGAGATTTTCAAATCACATGGTTATAAGTTATATTAGGTAAATTATGTGTATAAAAAGGAGGCAAAATGGGGAGATGAGTTATTGGTGTTTTGTGAGAGAATTGTATAGAGGTTGAGTTTCCTTTCCATACTTTTGAAGACTATTGTCTTGCTAAGGGATAACTTTAAACTCAGTGTAATAGGATTTTGTCTAGGTTGAATCCATTATAACCACTATGGGTAAGTGCACCAAGATGGTGTGCAAAAGGGGGGTATAAGTGGCCATTATTTTAATTGAAATAAGGTAAACCTGAACTTTGAAGAGAAATTTGAGAGTCATGAACTCAAAATCAGGAGATGTGCAAAGAATAAGAATTGTAGTACTCTGAATCTAGTTTCTAAACTACTAATTAAAAAAAAAAAATAGATCAGATTAAGAGGGTCAAACCCGCTGCGTATGGAAAATTATTCCTAATTTTTTTAATAAAACATAACATAGTATCCGTCGTGCACATCACAAAAGATATAGTTAGATTTATTATTTTGAAAAACCCTTTAGTAGAATGAAAGGTAAGAGTGAGAGCTAGAAGCTGTGAATTTTTTGTTGAGTATTTTGTTTTATGATTTTTTTGAAGTGGTCGCATGTTGAAAATTAGGTGTTTGTTTGTGTGAAATGGCCTATTGCTCCATTGCAATAACATTACTAGTATTCATCTTTAATTTATCTAATAATCTTTATTATTTAATAAATTATGTCTTTCTACTATATTCTAAGATCAAAATCATCATTTCCATTGAATTTCATAATTAAGTAATTTTAATTAATTACTTTAATTATTCAATGTCTAATCAATATTTCATCACATATTCGTCTAAAAAATAATTAAATAATTAAACATTGTTTAATTATGTCATGTCTCCTTATAATCAACTAAATAATCAAATTTAATTAATGTCCCCCTTTACTGTGTTGTTTTTTTGCCTATCTTTTCTCTTAATGTAAAGGGTTACAGTTCCCTTCAAAAACTGCTTTAACCTCAATCGAAAACATTTATGTAATAATTAAATCAAATTCTATCTCATGACTAAATAAATGATATTTATTTAATTAAACTAATTATTCCCCAACTCATTATATTAATTAAATAAATATATTTTATTAATATTCCCCCTTTCTTGGGTAGAAGCCTACAACACACCGGTAAGTTGTGAGCCTCTTAATTGGGAGGTCTTGGGTTTGAATCTAATCAACTTAACAACAACAACAACAACAACAACAACAATAATCTTAGACTGATTACCTATCAAAAAATAATTCCCCCTTATTATTACATTTATGTAATAATTAAATCTATTTCCCCTCTCACGATTAAATAAATTATATTTATTAATTATACTAATCATTCCTCTCATAAATAAATAAGTAATTATTTATTTATAAATATCTCCACATGTGCAAGTAAATAATTTATTATTTATTTAAATAATGTTTATCCTCCTAATTCCTAACTTGCACTCACCTTGAGTTAGCTTTTCAATCACAACTCTTCACTCCACAAATTTCTCTCCTAACTTAGTCTCCTATTACACCTCTTTAGTCAATCCCCTCAATCAGGGGAGTCAATTACAGTTGAACTCTCACTCACTTGAGTTAGCTCTTCCACCTCTTCAGTCGATCCCTTCAATCAGGGAAGTCAATTAGAGTTGAAATCTCACTCACTTGAGTTAGCTCTTCCACCTCATTTAGTCAATCCCCCAATCATGACAGTCAAGTAGAGTTGAACTCCTACTCACTCCAAGTTCAACTCCTCAATCACAGTCAATCAACCCTTCAATCATGGTTTCTTGGTTGAAACCCCTAAAATCTTATAAATAGAGAGTCAAACCTTTGATTTTGCTAACGATAATTGCTTTGAATTCTTATGTTGGCATATAATCGAGCACTCGATTTTGAGAGCCAACATTGCATAAAGAAGGAGAACAACAAGGAGGAATACATGGCTGCAATATTCATTTTGTTTTAAATTATTTCATATTATTAATCATTTATGTTTTCTATTTATCTTGCTTTCTTTCTTGATATTGGGAATACTAATTGCTTTAACAATCTCTTTGTGGTTGAGATTTCAGTGCTATTGCGGGATTCTATTATGTCACTTGGAATTTGTAATCGGGTATAATAGAATCTATAAAAATATGCAATAACATATAAAATCTCAATCACAAAGAGATTGTTAAAGCAATTAGTATTCCTAATATCAAAAGAGGAAAAGGAAACAAGAGAATTGCATACATAAATCAATATATTGAAATCAAATAACATAAAAGCATATGCAAACCCATAATTCTTCCATTGTTGTTCTCCTTCTTTATCCAATGTGGGCTCTCATAAATGAGTGCTTGATTGTACGTCATAATGAGAATTCAAAGCAATTGTGGTTACCAAAACCAAAGTTTTGGCTCTCTATTTTTTAGATTTTCAGGATTCCAACCACCATTTCTGAAAAAATACCTAAAATTTGAAAAATGTCCTTAAAAAAACTCTAAAAATAAAAAAATCTTTTAAAAAGTTCAAAAATAATTGAAAAAATTAAAATATTCATCTAGGGCGATCATGTATTGGGTGTCTGTAATAAGGGCCTTCACTTATGTGATCAAAACAGTCAAACTCGTCAGCATGTCTTTAGTTAGATTGATCACACTGTCTCATCTATCAATGGAGTCTCATAGCATAGTCTTTTGTCAAGAGAATCATGTTAGACAAGGAAGGGAACACTCAAAACCAGATGAAGCAGCCTTACATGGGGTACCCTGTACTTCATCTAATAACATCAACATAATCGTCAACAAAATCAATGTCCAAACAACTAAAAAAATACAAACACATGATCAGTATGGCTTCTTACTTATTGAGTCTAGTTAGTCTTATTTTGTATTGATTTCCTTAAGTCATGTTCCTATGCATCTCCATGATTCTGCCTAAGCGGTTAGAGGTGCCATGATGGTTCATGACTTATCTTTTCTTGTCTGCTATCTATGGGATGTTGACTGAGAAATCTTAACATAGCATTTTGGGTGTCTATGGTAAGAGCCTTCACAACCACTCACGGTATCTAATTACAAGGCTTGCAATAGATAAATCGATTGTGATATGCTGCACATACCTCAACTCTTAAAGCTCAAACTAGATTTATCGGCCCACATTCCATGTTTGTTCAAAGTGATTGTTAGAATGCAAAAGGCTAGTCATTCATAGATCTTTAATATCTAGGTATGACGCTATTCAATTTTGCTATAATAAAAGTGGCTCAATGATGAAAGAAATTGCTCAATTCAGTTGGAATTCAAATGTGGTTATTAAAATTGGAAGCTCTTTGTTTACTATAATCTAAGGGTTTAAATCAAGGATTCACCCCCATTCTCTCCCCTCTTAACTTTCTATCAATCAATTCTAACATTCTATTGGTCAGTCTTATATAGGATATGTCCTTCCTGAAATTAGATATTTTCGCTAGTCTTATACGGGATGGGTCCTTCCTGGAACTAGACATGATTCTTACCCACAATCTTTATGTCCAATGTTAAATCAAACAGTCACCATAACCTACCAAAATTCTCCACTTCTTACTAATTATTCTTTTCTTGCATCATTTCATATAAATATTCTTTTGAGAGATCATTCATAAGTTTCTTGCGTAATTTCTCGAGGGAGCATCATTTACCTTGTCGTCACATTGTTCCCGCTAGGGCATACCAGGGCATGATTTGCATCTTGAAACAACACCTAAAATGCATTGTATAAAAGAGGGGCAAAATGTAGACACTTAAAAATGACATATTGCTCCAATGCAATGACATTACTAATATTCCTCTTTAATTTATTTAACTATCTTTATTATTTAATAAATTGTGTCTTTCTACTATATTTTAAGATCAAAATCATCATTTCCATTGAATTTCATAATTAAGTAATTTTAATTAATTAGTATAACTATTCAATGTCTAATCAATATTTCATCACCTATTCATCTACAAAATAATTAAATAATCAAACAATATTTAATTATTCATTATCTCTTTATAATTAATTATTAAATTTAATTAATGTTCCCACTTCACTAATTATTACATTTATATAATAATTAAATCAAATTCTATCTCATGATTAAATAAATGATATTTATCTAATTAAACTAATTATTCCCTATCTTATTATAATTAATTAAATAATCATATTTGATTAATATTCCCCATTTCTTATTATTATTACATTTATTTAATTATACTAATCACTCCTCTCATAAATAAATAAGCAATTATTTATTTATAAATATCTCTACATGTGCAAGTAAATAATTTATTATTTATTTAAATCATATTTATCCTCCTTACTCCTAACTCACACTCGCTTTGAGTTAGCTTTTCAATCACAACTCTCCACTCTACAAATTTCTCTACTAACTCAGTCTCATATTCCACCTCTTCAGTCACTCCCCTCAATGAGGGAAGCCAATTAGAGTTGAACTCCCACTCACTTGAGTTAACTCTTCCACCTCTTCAGTCAATCCCCTCAATCAAGGAATTCTATTAGAGTTGAACTCTCACTCACTTGAGTTAGCTTTTCCATCTCATTTAGTTAATCCCCCAATTGTTGCAGTCAAGTAGAGTTGAACTCCTACTCACTCTGATTTCAACTCCTCAATCACAATCAATCAACCCTTCAATCATAGATTCTTGGTTGAAACCCCTGAAATATTATAAATAAAGATCCAAACCTTTGATTTTGGCAATGACAATTGCTTTGAATTCTTATGTTGGCATACAATCAAGCACTCGATTTTGAGAGCCCACATTGCATAAAGAAGGAGAACAACAAGGAAGAACTACATGGCTTGTGTGAGGCCTCACCCCGAACCCCATCGTAGCTTTCCTTATTTTTTTCTTATGATAGACTTAGCACATGATACATTATATTTTGATGCACTATGGACTTTATGGATTTTATGTTTTATGTCTTGGATTGATCATTTTGGAATGTTAGATATTAGATATTTTATGATGCACCCGATGGACTATATTATGCTTCTATTTTGGACATGTTATTTCGAGGCAATTGATTTGAAAAGGAACATTATGATTATGCTATGGATTATTGATGATATGAGAATTGTTAGAAATGGATTTTAATTCGAAATACCATGCAATGTGAATCTTACCCTATGTTATATGCTTAAATGAAATTATTATTGCTTGTAATAAATTTAGTATGTTGATGTTTTCCTTAAATTTTTGAATATTGGTTATTGTCTCTATGAAGAATATTTTATCTCCATGGACTACTGATATTTGAATTGAGTGTGCAGGTATGAGACCAATGTATTTAATTCGGGGAACCAAACATAAGTATATGTGAACTCATTTTAAGACAAGGTTGCGTCTAATGAGAGAAAAGACCTTGTTGTATCGTGATTTAATTTGTAAATGTAAATGGTTGATTGTTGGAATTTATTCATTAAATGTATTTTCATATTTATTTTCTTTATGGTTATGCCCAAGAGGATACGACATGTGTCTAGTGATGTGTAAATGTATGTGTGTGTCACTTGACACTTGTGAATGTACTTAAGACCATGACATGTCAACTTGAGAATGGATGTCCACCTACCTAGGTAAGTACATTAGTGAATCCCCATATGCATACCTTGGTTTGGGAGATGGAGGTGGGGTCATTTCATTTAAATTTCGTAAGTACCCTTGTAGTGGATTTTTGGAGGGGTTAAAAAGTGCCTAAGGGTGTGTTGGGGTCATTTTTAGGTAGCCCACTTGTTATACCAATAGGTAAGGGCCATTTTAACCCTAGGATAGCCTCTGGTTGACCAAGAGACCCTTCCAAAAGCTGGTTTTTCAAGTTGGACGAAAATCAACTCTTTTGAAGCTTGATCTTGGAAAGACCACTCTTCCATTTTGATGCAAAAGACCTTACTCACCTTTTTGGAGTTTCCTTTCTAAGATCTATTTTTAGAAAGCTGTAAGAGTTTAGGGAAGAGAAACCAATTAGGGGGCTTTCCTTCTCCCCATGAGTTTTCTAGTGGCTTTTTAGTGGGGACTCTTTATGTTAGAGAGTTTGAACACCCACTCTCTAACTTAGAGACTCACCTAGAGTTGGTGACATTGAAAAGATGACTTAGGATTAAAGGGAGCTCTTCTACAACTTTCTTGCCATAAGCTTGGATCTAGGTTGGTGGACATTTTTCATCTCATTCCTTGATGTTCTATTTTGTGTTGCAAGAAAGATGAATGTAGTGTGTTTTGTGTTGAAAAATGTAGTTATGTTATTGTAGTCAAGTTCTATGTTTTGTGGAATATGTGTGTATTGCTTCTTTTCTTGTTAATTTTTTTAATGGGAGTCTCAAGGCTCACTCACCCTTGGGAGGGAAGAGTAGCCTTAGGGGTGGAGGATTTTGACAACCCTTGGTGTAGAGTCTCTCCTCAAGGAGGAGAGGGAAACATAATGGAGTATGGGCTCCATGAAGCTATCCTTGGTTGTTGTTTTTTTTCTTGGGGGACATAAGGACATTTTTATGAATTATGGCTTTGATATTGAGATGGAATTTATCTTCTTTGTAATCCATGAGAGGGCTTGATTATAGTTTGTTTTGGTATTACCTTCTCCCTTGGGTATTTGGTCCACTTCACCCCAATTTAGGGTCCTTGTGTGACCCATTGTGATAGCTTATGGAATGGGAGTAATATGTGTGTGTCCTTACCTCCTTGAATTGTTGTTTGATATTTTGTTTGTTACCCACCTTTGTTTGGTTCCCCAAGCTCGGAGGTGGCCTCATAAGAGGCCTAGGTTGGGTGGTGAGCATCCCATTGTCTCTTGTGTTTTTCCTTATTTTTCTTTTGCAGATTTGTGAAGCTTGGAGCTACATTGAAGTCTTAGAGTTGAACTTAGAAGAACGAGTATTGTTATTTATGTACATCTCTATATGTTCATGTAAAGGCTTTTGAGGCAATGATAGGCAATATGCACTTTAGAGGAAAAATATGAAGAGCCATGTGGTTGCAAATTTGCACTCTTGAGACATTTGGAAGATCAATTTGTTATAGGTTTTCAGATTTTGTGTTAATGCCCTTGTATATGTAAAGATCATTACTCATATCTAAATTTGTGATGTAGAAGTCTTGCTGAATTTTTTTTAAATAGAAGAGATATTTTAAAGTAAATACAATTGTTACCCCAAGTTGGAATGGTGTTAGTTTAACTCACTTCAATGCTGAAAATCATATGGAAAGAAAAATTATTTTGGAAATGAAATCTAGGCATCTAGTGGTTACAAGAAACTTAACATAGAAATATAAATATACATGCATTTACACATAGAGGTATTTATTTTCCAAAGCTATCTTCCTCTTTCTATATTTTAAAATCTGAAACTTGTATTGCTACAATAGAAATATTAAAATTATTTAAAGACATTTAACAAAAAAAATAAAATTTACATGTTTGTGCATACTACTCTCTCTCTCTCTCTCTATATATATATATATATATATGATGTAAAAATAAATATTCTTATATAAAATTTTAAGTTGTTACATCTCTGTTGGCATACATATTTTATTTATGTCTGTTGTATATATATAAATATATGTTTATATAAATATATTATATATATATATATAAACATATATATATTCTAAATAAAAGAAAGATGTAATATACAAACTTGATGTTGTATATATATATATAATATCTTAATAAAAAAAAGAAATTTTAATAAAACTAAATATTAAACAAAAAAAAAATGAAATGGGGGGCGGGGGGGGAAGGGGGGAAGGAGGCCGCGACCCCCATCCTCCCCCGTCCTTCCTTTAAGGAAGGCGGTGAGAGGGGAAGGGGCCTAGCCTGCCCCTGCTGTACGCTTGGCACCAGCGGCATAGCCGTTGGCCTTGCGGCCGTGGACTGTGGTCTACTTGGTGGCCGCGCGACACAGCCCCGCCTGCTGCCACTTGCTTCAAAATGCAAGAAAATAACAAACCCCCATTACATTGCAGACTAACATGCAGGTCGGACGCCATCCGTTAAACCCTGCAAATAACAACAACATGCTTAATACGTATATATAGATATATACTTACAAAGATGTAAGTATATGCATATATTAAAATATATATATACATTGAAGTATCCCTTCTGGCCTCCATGAAGTTGCAGATCTACACAAAATATTTCAAAAACCTAGAAAAACAAGATCCTTGGGTTTCTAGATTTGAGGGGGAAGAGAAAATGGGAGGAAAAAAAGAAGGAAACTCTTTTTTTCCTCTCTTATGTTAGCCCCTAACCTTAATTTCGAATTAGGGTTAGGGATTGCAATAAGAGATGATTTATTTTCTTTATTTATTTCTTTTTTTGTGATAAGTGTATTTGAGGGCATGTCTCTTTTCAAATGACCCTTTGGAGGGAAATTTTTTTATTGCAACCTTATTTATCATTTATATTATAATCAGTTTAAATAATTAGAATTGAATCCTAGATGGGAATGTATATTGCAATGATCATCAATACCTTGCAAACCTAATTGTAAATTTTAATTGAACTAAGGTGATTTTATTAGTTGAAGATTTCTAAGAAATATTAAAGGCATGGATTTAATTAAACCTAATATTTTATGGTTCCTTTGTAACAAGATTTAATAATACACCTTCTAATAATGTGAACTATACTTTTGAATTAAAAATATGAAGATTATTATAGTTGGCATGATAAATTTAATGATTTTAAGGATTAATGAATTAGCAAATATTAGTATTTTATATAGTTGATTTAATCATCATAAGGTTGGACTTATTTGCACTACCTTGGTAGGAGAGATAAATCTAGCTTTAATGAATAAACTAATTAATTTAAGGATAAATTATAAGATAATTCTTAATGAAAGAACTCAACTCATTAATGTTGTTTTTATGTGGCCAGTATACTGGTCATTTTAAAAATAATATTACGGTTCAACTATTTAATGTATTTCCTTTAGTGGGATGTAGGTAGATTTACGTAATTAATAAACTTGCTTAGTATTTAATTAATCCATGAAGCAAATCATAGGGAGAATTCTCTTCACATCATCAAACTCTATTAATAAATGAATTAAATTCATTATGGCAACCCTTTTTGTGTTTGACTTGACGTCAGACTAGATGTTTAGTCTATAGGGATAACCTTATTAAATTAACAAACTTTGTTAAACTTTCTTTGGTTCATTCCCTTACTCAAGATACGGTTATGGTCAAGTACCTAACTGACATCTTTGAACAACTTAAACCTTAGTAGATTTGACCATGGGGTTGAGGGAGGTTGACATGCAGTCATGATTCCCCTTAACCCTATTTGTGGTTCTTCTTAATGTTGACCTAATACTCTAACTGAGTGTTCTTGGCCTTAGCTTAGCAAGCTTGGTTATCTCCTTAACTGTGTGTTTACGACATTAACTTATCCTTTCAAAAAAAAAAGTTGTTGCATTTTTGGGCGTAAAATTTTGGGCATGACACTTGGTATCAGAGCGATGTTTCAACATTGGAACCTTAAACCCACTATGTTTCGCAAACTTTAAACACTTTCTTTCTACTTTATCAAACATATCAAACTTAGTAAAAAAAAAAAAACAATCGCAACAACTTTTAAAACAATATTTTCATACTACAACATTAATTTCAAACTTATACCTTTTTCATATGTGTAGGATGTCTCCAGTAACACAACAAGCTCACCTCGTGGACGAGGCCGTAAACATACCCCTGCAGTATGAGTTTAGATAGAACAAGATATAGGGGGTACTGGAGAGGAGCAAAGACCTCCTCCCGAATAAACCCCCAACCCCAACCAGGATGTACTGAATGCTCTTCAGAATTTGGTTGGAATAATTTTGGACAGGATACCATATGGTAATCAGCAGGCAAGGCCTGGGGGTGTAGCGCGTGAGCGCAGTAGGAGTCCCCCACCCATGATTGTGGAGGAGTAGGCTAACCACAAGGGTGAGTCAGTGCACATGCCACCACCAGAGGCAGTGGTTCCAGCTTATGAGAGGGTACCCCGTGACACAGGGGACCACATCAGGGAACTAATATGCCTTAACCCGCCACCTTTTTTAGGAGCCACGGGTGGGAGTTGTACACACAAAAGTAGTGCACTTCTATGGATCCTTACATGCAAGGAAACTCAAGAATGAGACCTCACAAATCAATCCATAGCTCTCTATGCATGGAGTTGCAAGATTTGTAAAATTGCTCCCAGCTATAGCTATAAACTTATGACCTTGCCAATAAACCACACAACGAGAGATTCACAATGAAGACAAGGGCAAGAATGCCAATATCTCCAATGAATCAAATGTATGCAATGCAATGCAAATCTAAATGATAATG
>MU223431.1:1286766-1300773 GCA_018584345.1 Thuja plicata | reverse complement strand
TAAAAGAAATTTTAATAAAACTAAATATTAAATGATTTTTTTTTTTTTTAAAATAAAAATGAAATGGGGCGGGGGGGAGGAGACCGCGACCCCCATCCTCCCCCATCCTTCCTTAAAGGAAGACGACGGGAGGGGAAGGGGCCTGCCCCCCTGTTGTACACTCGGCACCAGTGGCACAGTCGTGGCCTTGCGGCTGTGGACTATGGTCCGCTTGGTGACCGCGTGACATAGCCCCACCTGCAACCACTTGCTTCAAAATGTAAGAAAATAATAAACCCCCATTACATTGCATACTAACATGCAGGTTGGTAGCCATCTGTTAACCTTGCAAATAACAACATGCCTAATATGTATATATATTTAAATATTTATATACTTATAGAGATGTAAGTATATACATATATTAAAATATATATATACATTGAAGTATCCCTTCTTGCCTCCATGAAGTTGCAGACCTGCACAAAATATTTCAAAACCTAGAAAAACAAGATCCTAGGGTTTCTAGATTTGTGGGAGAAGAGAAAATGGGAGGGAAAAGAGAAGGAAACTCTTTTGTTCCTCTCTTATGTTAGCCCCTAACCCTAATTTTGAATTAGGGTTAGGGATTGCAATAAGAGATGATTTCTTTTCTTTATTTATTTCTTTTTTTGTGATAAGTGTATTTGAGGGCATGTCTCTTTTAAAGTGACTCTTTGGAGGGAAATTTTTTTATTGAAACCTTATTTATCATTTATATTAAAATCAGTTTAAATAATTAGAATTGAATCCTAGATGGGAATGTATATTACAATGATCATTAATACCCTGCGAACCTAATTGTAAATTTTAATTGAACTAAGGTAATTTTATTAGTTGAAGATTTCTAAGAAATATTAAAGGCATGGATTTAATTAAACCTAACATTTTATGGTTCCTTTGTAACAAGGATTAATAATACACCTTCTAATAATGTGAACTATACTTTTGAATTAAAAATATGAAGATTATTATAGTTGGCATGAGAAATTTAATGATTTTAAGGATTAATGAATTAGCAAATATTAGTATTTTATATAGTCAATTTAATCATCATAAGGGTTGACTTATTTGCACTACCTTGGTAGGAGAGAGAAATCTAGCTTTAATAAATAAACTAATTAATTTAAGGATAAATTATAAGTCAGATAATTGTTAATGAGAGAACTCAACTCGTTAATGTTATTTTTATGTGGCCAAGATATGTGGCCAGTATACTGGTCATTTTAAAAATAATATTATGATTCAACTATTTAATGCATTTCCTTTAGTGGGATGTAGGTAAATTTACGTAATTAATAAACTTGCTTAGTATTTAATTAATCCATGAAGCAAATCATAGGGAGAATTCCCTTCACATCATCAAACTCTATTAATAAATGAATTAAATTCATTATGGCAACCCTTTTTACGTTTGACTTGACGTCAAACTAGATGTTTAGTCTATAGGGATAACCTTATTAAATTAACAAACTTGGTTAAACTTTCTTTGGTTCATTCCCTCACTCACAATACAGTTATGGTCAAGTACCTAACTGGCATCTTTAAACAACTTAAACCTTAGTAGAATTGACCATGGGGTTGAGGGAGGTTGACATGCAGTCATGATTCCCATTAACCCTATTTGTGGTTCTTCTTAATGTTGACCTAATACTCAAACCGAGTATTCTTGGCGTTAGCTTAGCAAGCTTGGTTATCTCCTTAACTGTGTGTTTACGACATTAACTTATCCTTTCAAAAAAAAGTTGTATTTTTGGGTGTAAAATTTTGGGCATGACAATTTGCATGTTCATTTTGTTTGAAATGATTTCATATTGTGATATTGCTATCAGGATTTAACTGTGTAGTTTTTGAGTCAAACTCATTGACCCATAATTCATGAGTAGTGGTTCAACATGAACCCATCTCTCATATTATTAACTGTTTATTCTTTATATTTATCTTGCTTTCTTTCTTGGTATTGGGAATACTAATTGCTTTAACAATCTCTTTGTGGTTGAGATTTCAGTGTTATTATAGGATTCTATTATACCCGATTACAACAACTTGTAGATCAAAATAATCGAAAATGTAAAAAAAAAAAGTGTATAGAATCAAGTCTAGAACAACAATATGTAATTTGTTTTAAATTTGGTCAAGTAGATGAAAATTTATTAAAAAAATGGTAGACATAGGTCTCTGAGAACTATGGAGACAATGGTGTAGAAAATTAAAGTTTACTATTTTTTTTTAAAGGTGGCATAGCCACTTAATATATTAATATAATAATTTTGTTACACTAGCTCAAAAGAGCTCTCGGAGATAAGAACCAGGAAGAAAAACTTTGATCATTGCTCATACATAATACAAAATACTACGATCTCAGATTCAGAGCATAAGAAGATAACCCCCCTAGCCGGAGCTAGTTACAATAAAAAAAAGTATCCCAAAATTCAACCACGAGGTTCCAAATCCTAGCTGGGAATAGTTACAATGATACATTACCAGTAGGTGCCGAGATAGAAAATCAAAATGGAAAATAAAGTAAAAATTGTAACATGTCCAACATGGTGTTAACAAAACAACCCATGTACAAAAAAAGGCACAATGGAGACCTAGCCATTCATGGAGACAAAAATAGGGGTGTTCGGAGCCAACTACAGTTCCAAATTCGCGTATGTATCCAGATTCCCAATGTTTAGGTAAAGACCCTGTGTTGGGATAGAAGAGTCTGCATGTGTAGGTGAAGATGATGAAGAGGGAGGAGAATTATGTTTAGGATCATATTCAAGAAGGTCAAGCAGAGCATAGACCATGAGTTGAATGTTGTTGATGCAATTTGAATCCAAGAGTCGGTCGTGTAACTGAGGAGCCATTTTAACATGCCATACATCATGCCTTACCAAATACCCACATAAAAAAAACAAAAAAATGCGTGGTTGTTTAGCAATGCATGATGATGGAATAGATTGCCCACCAGTGCAACCCCATTCCAGAGATCATATTTTTTAATTGCTTTCCATAACCTATCACCCTTTAAGAAAAATGACTTCACAAACTTGTTAACAATAATTTCAAGATGGAAGGGGGATTACAACAGATTGAAGGCATTAGATAAGAAAACTGATAGAATTTGAGAGAGAAAAATTATTCACTTTCCCTGTGGAAACAAGATATCATCGCCCATAATTCTTCTAATAGCCCTGCGAAGATGTGGGTGATCATCGACAAAAACAAAAGCCAATCGATCATCATTAATATGTCCTAGAAGAGGTTGTTCCCATTCTTGAACCTCCAATTGTATTTTATAATTCCGAGGGTAATGCTTCATGTGGAGAGCATTACAATTCGAGCAGGCATCCATGACCGCACTCATGTTTAGCAAATGGGAGAAATGATGAGCCATCAAACAGAGGATAAAGCGTAGAGAGGAAGAATATTGTTTTGAAGGAAATAAAACATAATGACCATACTATTAAGGATAAATAGTAGATAAAAAGAAATTAAATTGCACAACCCATAATAAATCAACACCCTTGTATGATTAATTTGGAACAACAAGTGGATGAAAGAGTACATACTCAAATCTGCACAAGATCCCCATATTAACTTTCATAAAATAAATCCCCGTACTTTAAACAACAAGAATTTAATATGAAATCCAGTACACATGCTGGATGACAATTTCCCAATTAATATGATGTCATGCCAGGTGGAATAGAGTTGATGTGATAGCCACCTTGATGGTCAAGACCAACTCAACAACCATATGTTACACCCAATAGTGGCTGAGAACATACTCGACAACCACACATGACACACCATGATGGCCGAGAGCCACTCGACAACCATAGAAGACACCCCATGGTGGTCGAGACCCACTCAAGAACCATAGAGGGCACCCTATTTGACAAACACACATGACACAACATGATGGCTGAGATACACTCAAAAACATCTAAGAGACCCCATGGTGGCTGAGACCCACTCGAAAACCATAGAAGACACCCTATGGTGGCCAAGAACCACTCAAAAACCACACAAAACACACCTCGATGGATGAGACCCATTCAACAACCACACATGACACACATTGAAGGCTGAGACCCACTTGACAACCATAAAAGACACACTATGGTGGCTGGGAACCACTTGAAAACCACACATAACAAACCACGAAGGCTGAGAACCATTCAATAGCCACACATGACACAAAATGAAGGCCGAGATGAACTTGACAATTGAATAAGCAAGCAAACAAGCAAATCAAGGACATATCAATAGCTGATTCCAGCCACAAGACACATGATAACCAAGAGTTTGACCAAACCAAGGAAGCTTGTAAAATTCATTTACAATTCAAGATGTTTCAAAATGAATAATTGAAAGAAGAGCTCAGAAATTTTCCAACGAACATACCGACTTATATGTATCCAGATGAATCTTGTCATAACCAAGATTTTCAAGACAATCCGCAACAACATTGCCTTCTCTATAGGTGTGAGAAATGATGAAGTTTTGCAAGAATCTATAAAGCTCCATACCTGATCAAGTATATATTTCAGATGCCAATTATCAATTTTCCTGTTAATATATGCATTAATGATGACAAAAGAATCACCTTCAATATGCAGACATGGTATCCTACATTTTTTGGCAAGAACTAAACCTTCTAATAGAGCAAGTGACTCTGCTATATTATTAGTACCTCAAGGGATGGGAGAAGATTTCAAAGCTAAAAAAAATTCCCAGATGGTTTCTCAGACAAAATCCAATCCCTGAATCACCTGGATTGCCTCTTGAGGAGCCATCAAAGTTTAACTTAACAAAAGAAGATTTAGGGGGCTACCATCTAATGGAAGCTCTACTAATGGGGACTATCCTAGTACGGGGGAAGACAAGGGAAGAAGGAAAATATAATAACTTCCAAGAGAAAACCACCTAACTATCCCAAGAAGAGAAGATGATAGTTGGATTGAAATGAGACTTTTTCAATAGTAATAAGGACTGATAGAAGATCAAAGGAGTTTTTTCTTAAAATCCTTTTATTTCTCTCCCATGAAATTAACCAAATGACTAAGGAAGGAATAATAACCCAAAGGCATGCAGAAAAAGAGTTAGTAAAAAATGCTGGCCAAGTTTGAAACAACTCCCATAAGGAAGCAGACAACGGAAAAGACAAAGATAACTTATTCATGACAAAAGACCAACATTGACGTGCAAAGCTGCACTGGACAAAAAGATAATCCAAAAATTCTACAAAATATCCACATAAAATATAGTTAAAAGGAAGAGGAGCTATCTGCAACCTAACCAATCTATCACTGGTAAGTATTCTCTTTTGAAGAGAAAGCTAGGAAAAAACCCCTTCTTTAGGTAAAATAACTTTATGCCAGCAAAAGATAAAAGCCCTATTAGAAGTATTCTGATTTTCCATCTGCTGCAGAGCTGAATATCCATCTGTGATAGAATACATACCATTTTTGGAGGGACACCATATCAATCTATCACTACCTTTTGACATATAAGCTATCCTTTTTGAAAGGACAGAGGTGAATTCCCTAACATGATCTAGAGAAATGAGGAGGGAAGAAGGGTCTTTCCAACTCACCTTATGGGAGAATATGTCCACATCATCTACATAATCAATCAAATTCTCCCCTAGTGCAAGGTAAAAATGTCCATCACTTCTGATAGGGAATTCAGAGAGGTCATAGGAGAATAACCATTCCAAGAGTCTTTCCAAAACAACACTATTTCCCCGCAATGAACTTGCCAGGATGAAAAATTCAACACAACCTCCCTAGCTGAAATCATAAATTTTCATGTAGGAGATCCTAAAGGGGGATAAGAAATGGTAAAGATCCTGGTAGCATTAGGGGATTCTAAAAACTTGGCTTGCATAATTTGAAACCAGAGAGAGTTAGGCTTGGAGTACATGCTACAAACCAACTTCCCTCCAAAGGCTTGATTTATGGCTGCTAGATTGTGTACTCCAGCACCCCCTGAAGATTTATCCATGGATATTTTCTATAGAGAGACAAGAGGGACTTTCTTCTCATTAGTCATATTATCTTTCCATAGGAAGGTAGGAATGATATTTTCTATATGAGAAATAACTAACTTAGGGGCTTGTAGAACTGAAATATAATAGTTAGGGATGACATTGAGCACAATTTTGATTAAGAGTATCCTACCATAAAGCGAGAACCATCGAGCCTTCCAAGCTAAAATCTTATTCTTTAACCTTTAAATTGATGACATGTAACTGATTAAATGTTTGAAGATGTTAAGTTGATGATCATGCAAGGCATTAAATCAGTTAATGTATTGTATTGTCATTGATGTCAACTTAATGTAATTTGTATGGTCATGGAAATACTGCCAAAGACTTCAAAGGATCGATGAATCAAAGGCTATGCTATTAGTAATGCATACAAGTAAAGTATTCACAAAGTGATTGTATACATCGACGGAGTGCACTAGACAGTCAAAGTAAAAGAACAAAGTCACGGTGTTACCCGACGAGCAATGCACAACAGTATCGATGAGCAAAGTTACAGTGTTGCCCGACGAGCAAAAATCAAAGTAATCTGACGGACAGAATTACAGTGTTTCCCGATGGATGGAGATCCCCAAGACAACTAAAGTCACACTGATGGAATAGTCAGTTATCATCGATGACTAACTGAAGAGTTGATCGACAGAACAGAGAGTTCAGAAAATGACAAAATGCTTAGCTGTCAAGAGATAAAGAAAGAGTTAACTGATACTTATCATTGTTTTAATCATCCAGATAAAGCTGGAGATAAGTAATTGATTTAAATATTCTTTGTCCAGTTGGAAAGAAGATCTCTATGAGATCAAAGTGGAGATTTTCTTTAAATCCATTGGCAAAGATTGTTAAACATGCCAAGATCAAGAAAGCCAAGAAAAAGGGAAATCATGTCTATAAGAGACAAACCAAATTCATTAAAAATTGTGGGGTGAACAAGAGATAAGAGGGAAGATGCTAAAGAAAATATGAAGGAGAAGAAAGTCTTCATTCAGTGCTGATCAACAAGCTGAGAAAAGAGCTAGATTCTGCAAACACCGATGAACAATGAGACAAGCATCACAGAGCAGAACAAGTGTGGAGCAAAGGTATACTTGATTATATTGATTAGAAAGGTAATGGACCTACAATAGATCTGAAAATATGAAAATTGATTTGTATGTATGAACATATCATTAGTGTTTCAGTTTAACCATTGAAGCATAAAAGTCTCTTAACCGAGCAAGACTTAAAAGTCTATACAATTGAGATACATCCCAAGGAGTATCAAAAAGTTTGATCATGAAAGTAGCATTGGATATGCCCGATACCTATTGACAGGCCAAGTGAGTGTTTGATCAAGGATGGTAGAATTAGATGCTAGATACTAGGTGACAAACTATCTTTTAAATCCTCTAACAAGGTCACACCTAACAGTGTGTTTGTAACCTTTAACAGGGTTGGCTCCTAACAGGGCTCACTTCAGAAGAGTGAAAATTTGGGGTACCGGTCCCAGTGGTTTTTCCCCTAATAGGGTTTCCACATTAAAAATCCACGTGTCATGTGTTTATGTTTTATTTCTTTATGGTTTTACATTTCACATATGCAATTATGGATTGATCGGTATACTCTATTTATTTACTGTGTTTCGATAAATGAATGACTTCTTATCGGTGAACATACATAAGAAGGACTAACAAAGCAATCCGACAAGTAGTAAATTGTTATAAGTATTTCAAGGCATACATCTTGTAGGACAGAAGATAAATATAGGAATAATCTATGGTTATAAGTTATAAGGGTTGGTTTAAGGATTAATTTTTGAGGCCACTGATTCACCCCCTCTCAGTTATTACTAACAATTGGTATTAGAGCTTGTGTGCTTAGAAGGGAGGTTTCAAGACCTAACCTAAAGATCACAAGATGAAAAAATGAGATGTGCCCAAGCTGAACAAAGATAATTTTGCCTCATGGCAGAGCAAAATAAGACTCCACTTATCAGGTATTGGTAATGATGTTACTCAATACTTAGATACTGAATATGTGTTGCCCACAGGTGCACCAACAGTTGAAAATTTGAGAGAGAAGCATTAGAACAACTGCATGGTGATAGAGCTTGCTTCCTCACTCTTTGATGCTAAATTTGAAGATGTCAAAACCTGCAAAACTGCAAAGCAGATGAGGGACAAATTGATTCTTGTACATGGTGGTGACAAGAATGTTTTGAGAGCCAAGTCAGAAAGCCTTAGAGGAAAGTTTGATGATCTCAAAATGAAAGAAGGTGAAAACATCACAGAGTACAACACAAGAATCAAAGAGGTAGTCAATGCTATCCAAGGAGTTGGAGGTGTACTAGATCAAGATGCAGTGGTAGGTAAAATTCTAAGAACCTTACTGCCTGCTTATGCTATTAGAGTATCTGCTATACAAGAAATGAGAGCAATAACTAATAACAATGTTACTCTAGACAGTTTGATTGGAAAACTAATTTCATTTGAGATGAATAACTTTCATAATAGTCTCTTACCAAATATAGAGTTTGCATTCAAGACTTCTATGAGAATAAGTAAGTCAAGTCATAACAACACTATGAGAAGAGATAGTGATAGTGATAGTGAAAGTGAAGAAGAGGATCTTGATGAAATTGAAGCACTTATGGCTAGAAGAATGTAGAGAGGCAAAGGTAAATACAAAGGTAAATTACCACTTGTTTGTTTTAATTGTAAAGAGATTGGACACTTTGCTGCAAGATGTCCTAACAGGAGAAAAGATGACAAAAGTAATGGCAGTTCATTTGAGAAAAATTCTGACAGAGGTGATTACAGAAGCTACCGACAATCAGAAAGAAGAGATACCCGAGACTACAAGGACAAAGGAAATAAATCTAGTTACCTAGCTAAATGCAAAGATGATGACATTGACACTGAATCTGATGAAGACATCAAAATAGTGTTTGTGGCAGTAAAAGATGATTCAGATGATGATGAAGAAAGGTATGTGGAAACAAATCTCATATCTAAAGTTAGTAAAAATGATGTTTGGATCATAGATAGTGGCTGCACTCACCATATGACTGGTGACAAACAAAAGTTTGAGACTTTTGAATACTAAAATGGTGGTTAAGTAAGAATGGGTAATGATACACCTTGTCTAGTTGAAGGTAGAGGAACAATAATGTTGAATGACCAGATAAAATGTGAAAATGCTTATTGGGTAAATGGATTGAATTATAATCTATTGAGTGTTTCTCAGTTGAATAATTCAGGTCACAAAGTAGCATTTGAAAATAAGAAGGAAAAGATCTTAAATAAATTAGGAAATGTGATTGGTACTGATGAACAGACAAAAGGTAACTTATTCTATCTGAATGATACTGACACCACTTGTTTGATTACTAAGAATGAAGACATATGGTTGTGGCACAAAAGATTATGTCATGTGAACTTTGACAACATGATAAAGATTAGAAAAAAGAGAAATGTCAGAGGCTTACTGATGATGAACAAGCCCAACAACATCATGTACAAGAATTGTCAAAAAGGAAAGATGACAAAGTCTAGTTTTAAGAGAAAAACCCATACATCTGATGCAATTCTAGAATTAGTCCATACTTATTTATGTGGACCCATAAGGACAAAGAGTTATTGTGGAGATATATATTTTATTCTCTTTGTTGATGACTTTTCTAGAATGATGACAATTATGTTTCTAAAAGATAAATCAGAAGCATTTAAGATGCTTAAATGGTACAAAGCAATGGTTGAGAAGCAAAGTGGTAAGGAGTTAAAATGCTTAAGATCAGATAGAGGAGGGGAATTTATTTTAGATGAATTCACTAACTTTTAAAATAAGAATGGAATCAAAAGACAGGTCTCTGCACCAAGAGCACCACAACAAAATGAAATTGTTGAAAGAAGGAACAGATCCATAGTTGATTGTACAAGAACATTGATGATAGAGAAAGGGATCACCCAAATCTTCTGGAGGGAAACTTTTAGTACTAATGTTTACACATTGAATAGAGTACAATTAAAGAAGGACACCAAGAAGACACCCTATGAGCTTTGGTATGGTTACACACCCAATGTAAGTTACTTCAAAATCTTTGGTAGTCAATGTTATATCTTAAAAGATGATAGAAATGGAAAGCTTGATTGCAAGAGTGATGAAGGAATCTTCCTAGGGTATTCCACCAAAAGAAAGGCTTATAAATGTCTCAATAAAGCCTCTAACAAAATTGTTGAAAGTGAAAATGTAAAGATAGATGAATTTGTAGAGAAGAATGAAAAGGAAAGCACTAAAGAACCAAAGGACTACATCAGGTTTGCTTACAATGAGGAATCTGACACTCTACCCGACCAACAATGTAGAGCTCTTGAGCAATAGATCATTGCACCCGACCATTAGGCTGCAAATATCGACGACCAGGATATTGCTCAAGATGATGTACCAAATGATGGAGAACAAAATGAAGGAAAAAATGATGATCATGATGATAGACAGAGGATTGAACTTGTACTTTCCAGATATGTCAGAAGGAACCATTCACATGACCAAATGATAGGAGAAAAGAAGGCTGGTATGAGAACTAGAGCAAGTCTCTAAACATAAGATGTCTTATTTGTGATTATGAGCCTAAATCTGTCAATGCTGCACTTGATAAAGATGAATGGATAAGTGCTATGAATGAGGAAATTGAACAGATAGAAAAAACCAACACATAGAAACTTGTACCAAGACTAGATGACAAGAATGTCATCAGTACAAAATGGATATTCAGGAATAAATTGAATGAGAATGAAGAAGTCACCAGAAACAAAGCAAGAATAGTATGCAAGGGGTATGCACAAGAAGAAGGAATTGACTATGGAAAGATATTTGCACCCGTTTCTAGGCTAGAAGGAGTAAGGATATTACTTTCTTATGCTGCATATAAAGGCTTCAAGGTATACCAAATGGATGTCAAGTCTGCATTCCTAAATAGAATACTTGAGGAAGAGGTATGCATTAAGCAACTGGAAGGGTTTGTTGATCCAAACAAGAGAAACATGGTATGTAGATTACACAAAGCCTTGTATGGTTTGAAACAAGCACCCCAAGCCTGGTATGAAAGACTTCATTCCATCTCATAAGTATTGGATTTGTAAGGACTAGTGAAAACAATAATATTTATTTGAAGGAAGATACTGATGCTAACATTTTGATTGCTAAAATATTTGTTGATGACATCATATTTGGAGGCAATGATATGCTATGAAAATAATTTTCTAATGAGATGAGCAAATAATTTGAGATGTCTATGTTTGGAGAGATCAAGTTCTTTCTTGGTCTACAAATCATGCAACAAGATGAAGGTATTTTCATTACACAATCCAAGTACATCAAAGAAGTACTAAAGATATTCAAGATGGAAGAGTCCAAACCAATTGAAACACCAATGGAAATTGGATGTAAGCTAACAAAGGAGGACAAGTCATCAGAGGTAAATCAAACTTTGTACAGATTAATGATTGGAAAACTCATGTATGTTGTACATACTAGACCAGATATTGCACATGCAGTAGGAATAGTTACTAGATTTTCTACTAATCTCAGGGAATCACATATGACTACTGTGAAAAGAATCATAAGATATTTGAAGAATACCGAGGAATATGGCTTATGGTATAGAAGAGAAGGAAAATTTGAACTCAAGGTTTTTACCGACGCTGATTGGGATGGAAACATTGATGACCCAAAAAGCAAAATTGGAGGAGCATTCTTTAGGGATGACAGACTTGTCACATGGAACAACAAGAAGAAAGGATGCATCTCTCAGTCTACTGCAGAAGCAGAGTATGTTGCTGCTGCTGAAAATTGCTCAAATATTGCATGGATCAAATAGTTACTGGAAGGTATGCATATGCAAATTCTTGAACCAGTCATTATCTATTGTGATAATACCAGTGCAATAAACATTTCCAAGAATTCAGTCACACATGCTAAAACAAATCATATTTCCATCAAGTATCATTATTTGAGAGAACAAGTTCAGGCGAAGGAAGTGATACTTGAGTATGTGCAATCTAAAGAACAACTAGCCGATATCTTCACCAAGCCACTGCCCAAGGATGCATTTGAGTACATGAGAAAGAGACTAGGGGTCAGACCCTTGTCTACTAGTCATTAAGATGACTAGAAGGTTGCATCAGCCTACATTCTATCAGAATATCATTCATGTTGATGCAAGCAGAAAGATGGACTTCAAAGATGAATCTATACACATCAAGGTATTTATCTACTCCAAGCAACAAAGTTATTACCAATGGATTGGGAAATTCAAGGAATATATTATGGATAGAAAGGTCCATTTGACACTACTATAAAAAATATGTGTTTAGCATTGCTGTCAAAGGGAGAGATTCTTTCCATTATCATCTAAGGGAGAGAAATATCATACAGATAAAAGAAGAGATCATATCCATCACAGTATCCAAAGGGAGAGAAGAAATCAGAAAGGAGGAGTGCATGAAAAGGAAAAGAATTGCTGACAAGAAACATCAAAAGAAGAGAAAAGTTAAAGAGAGAGAACTTGACACAGAGAGAGAACACATCACATCAGAGAATGAAATATTCTACATCTATCTAGTGAAGGGATTGAAGACAAAGAGAAAGCTGCAAGAATCAAATCAAAGCTATTTGAGCTTACCAAAATCCAAACATTTGTAATAGTTACATTAGGAAAGCTCGATGAAACTATATATTTCATATTGTATTAGCAATAGTATAGTATGATAATGTAGTATGTTTTCATCAATGCCCAAGGGAGAGATTGATGATATGCAACTGATTAAATGTTTGAAGATGTTAAGTTGATGATCATGCAAGGCATTAAATCAGTTAATGTATTGTATTGTCATTGATGTCAACTTAATGTAATCTGTATGGTCATGAAAATACTGCCAAAGACTTCAAAGAACTGATGAATCAAAGGCTATGCTATCAGTAATGCATACAAGTCAAGTATTCACAAAGTGACTATATAAACTGACGAAGTGCACCCGACGGTCAGAGTGAAAGAACAAAGTCACAGTGTTACCTGACGAGAAAATGCACAATCATAACGATGAGCAAAGTTACAGTGTTGTCTGACGAGAAAAAACAAAGTAAATTGACAGAAAGAATTATAGTGTTGCTCAACAGATGGAGATCCCAAAGAAAAATGAAGTCACACCGACGGAACAGTCAGTTATCATCGATGACTAACTGAAGAGTTGATCGACAGAACAAAGAGTTCAGAAAATGACAAAATGCTTAGCTGTCAAGAGCTAAAGAAAGATTTAACTGATACTTATCATTGTTTTAATCATCCAGATAAAGCTGGAGATAAGTAATTAATTTAAAGTTTCTTTGTCCATTTGGCAAGAAGATCTCTACGAGATCAGACTAGAGATTTGCTTTAAATCTATTGGAAAATATTGTTAAACACGCCAAGATCAAGAAAGCCAAGAAAAGGGGAAATCATGTCTATAAGAGACAAACCCAATTCATTACAAATTGTGGGGTGAACAAGAGAAAAGAGGGAAGATGCTAAAGAAAATCTGAAGGAGAAGAAAGTCTTCATTCAGTGTTGATCAACAAGCTGAGGAAAGAGCTAGATTTTGCAGACATCGACGAACAGTGAGACAAGCATCACAGAGCAAAACAAGTGTGGAGCAAAGGTATACTTGATTATATTGATCAGAAAGGTAATGGACCTATAATAGATCTAAAAATCTGCAAATTGAGTTGTATGTATGAACAGATAATTAGTGTTTCAGTTTAACCATTGAAGCATAAAATTCTCTTAACCGAGAAAGACTTAAAATTCTCTACAATTGAGATACATCCCAAGGAGTATAAAAAATTTTGATCATGAAAGTAGCATTGGATATGCCTGATACCTATTGACAGGCCAAGTGAGTGTTTGATCAAGGATGGTAGCATTAGATGCCAGA
>MU223431.1:1270223-1286716 GCA_018584345.1 Thuja plicata | reverse complement strand
TGAGTGTTTGATCAAGGATGGTAGCATTAGATGCCAGATACTAGGTGACAAACTATCTTTTAAATCCTCTAACAAGGTCACACCTAACAGTGTGTTTGTAACCTTTAACATGGTTGGCTCCTAACAGGGCTCACTTCAGAAGAGTGAAAATTTGGGGTACCGGTCCCAGTGGTTTTTCCCCTAACAGGCTTTCCATGTTAAAAATCCACGTGTCATGTGTTTATGTTTCATTGATTTATGGTTTTACATTTCACATATGCAATTCTGGATTGATTGATATACTCTGTTTATTTACTATGTTTCGCTAAATGAATGACTGCTTATCGGTGAATATACAGAAGGACTAACAAAGCAATCTGACAAGTAGTAAATTGTTATAAGTATTTCAAGGCATACATCTTGTAGGACATAATATAACTAGAGGCATAATATGTGGTTATAAGTTATAAGGGTTGGTTTAAGGATTAATTTTTGAGGCCACTGATTCACCTCCCCCCTCTCAGTTATTACTAATAGAAATGACATTATCCCAATGTGAAGGCTTCACTAAACCAAGGAAAAAAGGAATCCAAAGATAAGTGGATGGTAGACTATCTAAGGGAAAACCAAGTATGTTAGTGATTCTTTGTTGAAAAACTTCTGGTGTATAGAACATATAAAGTTTAGACTTATGAGGGTTGATGACTTGACCATACCCAGAAGAATAAAGATCTAAAACTTGTTTGATACACTTAGCCTCTTGTATGGATGAACTACCAAATAGAAAAGTGTCATCAATGAAAAAATTATGAGATACCATTATGTCTCATCTAGGGATTCTTACCCCTTTCCAATCTGAAAGAAGGATGTGATGATGGCTAGTTCTACTAAAATTTTCTGCCATGATAATAAACAAAGAAGGTGAGATAGGATCACCTTGACGAACCCCCTGTGTGGCTCAAAAAGAATCTGATGGAGCACCATTTATTAAAACTAAAAAAGTTGCCCCAGATAAACAATTGTTAATACATCTACACCACTGATCAGAAAATCCAAATTTCATAATAACTTTGAAGAGAAAGGACCATCAGACCTTATCATATGATTTAATCATGTCTAATTTAGCCACAAAAGAAGAGATTTGATGAGTCTCAATAGAATGAAGAACTTCTAGGGAAACTAGTGCCCCATCAGAAGTTCCTCTCCCTGGGACAAAACCACCCTGCTGGGGAGAGATGATCCTAGAGATAAAAGGTTTAAGTCTCATATAGATTTCTTTAGTGATGATTTTGTAAATTGAATTACATAATGAAATTGGATTGAAATCCACAACATTCTGAAGTATTTTGATTTTAGGTATCAAGGTAATATTAGTATTATTAAATTTTTTCAATACATACCCCTTTGCACGTGATTCTTCAATATCAAGCAGAAGGTCAAAACTAATGACATCCCAACATTTCTGATAGAAAGGATAGTAAAACCATTTGGACCAGGGGCTTTATCTGGCACCATAGAGAATACAATAGTTTGAAGCTCATGAATAGTAAAAGGTTTCATTAGGGAATCATTATCACTATTAGATATGAGGGAGGGAATTGAATGCAGAAGTGCATCCATTGCAGGGGAATCCTCAATTAGAGGAATCAAAGGAGCTAATAAAATTTTGAAAAAAGAGACCCCTTCATCACTAATTTGCTACTAAGTGGTCAATACAAACCCAGTTGCAGAATCTTTAATGGAAAATATTGAGGAGGAGGCTTTCTTTATTTTAGCTAAGGCATGAAAATGTTTAGTAGTCTTGTCGCCCTCTTTCAACCAGAGTTCATGAGACTTTTGTCTCCAATACATCTCTACTCTTGTACAAAGAATTTATCAGTATGCTTGTAGTTCTTTCTATTTTTCAATAGTAGGAGGGTCCAAACCAAATTTAACAATATGTTCAAAGATCATCCTGAGATCATTCTCTATCTTATCCTTTTCCTCAAAAACATTCTTAAAAACTTCTTTATTCCAAGTCAAAATATGTGATTTGACAAAATTTAACTTCTTATGAAACTCAAACATTCTAGTACCTTTAGAAAAGGGTGCACTTACCCACCATTTACAAAGGAGGGAAATAAAATGGGGTTGATTAAACCATATACATTCAAATTTAAAATATGATTTAAACTTATGAATATGAACTATATTTTCTATAGTTAATGAGATGGGAAAGTGGTCTGATTCCGAAGTAGCAAGGATATGGGAAGTGAGAACATAGTCTAGAAGTTTGAATTCATATGAGATGAGGAATCTATCCAATCTAATGGAAATAGGGGAGGCTATTCTAAGGTTAGTCCAAGTAAAGGATCCATTAGTGGGAAGAACATCACAAAGTGCATTATTGTGGATAAAGAAAGAGAATTCATCTAGAATCCTTTGAGATGTAGGATTCCCCCCCACTAGTCTCATATAGGGATGTAATGGCATTGAAATAACCACCCAAAATAATTGGATGATCATCAAATTGATTAATTCAATCAGTTAAGGAATCCAAAAGATCAAGTTTATCTTGAGGGGAAGTTGGTCCATAAATATTAAACATTAGAAAGGTAAATTCAAACCATGAAAATTTTAACAATTGCCAATTAGAATTTGAAAGCATAAGCCGACCCTTAATAGATTTAATATTCCAAAGAGTTATAAGACTACCAAAAGCACCAAAGGAGGGAACAATAACATAATCCCAATGTGACCATTTTGCAAGAGTCTTATCATATGATTCTTGAGACAATTTGGATTCTTGGAGAAGAATGATATCTGCTTGAGAGGAGTCAATAAAATTTTTGATCCTTCCTCTCTTATCAGGGGAATTCAAGCCCCTGACATTCCATGACATAATCTTTATCATGAAAAAGGAGAGAAACACACTCTCCTTGTTCTGATGATAGGGTAAAATTTATCTAATATTGTAGGCTAGATGCTAGCTTCTATTCCCTCTTTAGTTTTATATGAAAGAGGCTTCCTACCTCTTTTCTTAGGTGTTTTGATGTCAAGGTTAGATTTTGAAGGTGAAAGGGAATTAGGAGATTGGGCTATTGATAATTTTTGGGAAAAATCAAAACCCTTCATAGACTGGGGTGTGGAAAGATCCTCAGTGAATGACAAATCTGAACCTGAGTAAGAGGAGTGAAATTGAACACCTTCCTCAACTATTATTTCATCAACAAGTTGTGAATCTACCAAGATCAGGAGACCATTAGATACCAATTATAGGTCATGCCCAAAAAATAACTATGGTTGAGGAATAGGAAGGAATGGATTCCCATTAAAAATAAGATTCTGTATAATATTATTATCAACTTCCTCAGAATCCAAATGGGGAAGTGAAGACAAAGGCTGATCTACCCAAAAGAGTCGAGACACTGGATAAGTTAGTAGAAGAGGGCCAGGTGACACAGAGAGACACTGAACCCGAGAACCAAAATTAGAAATACCATTATTAACCATCACAATGATTTTAGTAAGTGATAATCCCTAAGAAGTGATGGGTTTATTCTGAAAAAGAGGTGATAGACAAAAACCATTTTCCCATTTATAACTTTTAACAGTTTGCAGCAGACGGAAGACTTCATTACCTTTATCACAAAATATAGTAAGAGGGCCTGTAATAGACTTTGAAGAGAGGGGGTTAGCACAAACCAATTGTAGGGAGAGTGAAGGTGAGGACTATCAAGGACAAGGAGAGAAAAAAGAGCACTTGCAAAAATCAGTGGAAGAGTTCGAGCAAGGTTTAGTTGACACCACAAAAGATCCTTGACACAGAGATGAAAAATGACCCAAAGATCTAGCATGCACATCTATAGTAAATGGATCCTGGATAACAATATACTGAGCCCAAATCCCAAATTTAGAATAGATTGAGATTTTAGTAGGGGTTGCTTTGGATTGGTTGAGAAGAAAACATACCCTGACAAGAAGCTGAGGTTGGTCGAAAGGGGAAAAATCATGCTTAATAAAAATTCCCAATTTGTTAGCTAGAATCTCTACCATTAAGGGATCTCTGTATTCAAGAGGTAATTTAGGGAAAGACATCCAATAAGGAATCAACATGGCGGGGAAAAACAAACATCAAAATGCGGAACCCAAGCCATATAATAGATACCAATACCCTTACAGAACCAACCCTTAAATTTATGCACATCAGTCCTATACTGCTGAGAATCAAAGATAGCTATAAAATATACTGACCTTTTTTCATATAAAAATAGCTCCTTCAGTCCTGGCCAGGAATTTTTATCCCATGACAGAAAAGACTGAAAAGCAACAAAAGATTGTAGCTTACCAATTAGGGCCGAAGCTCACAAATAATCCACTGAAGGTTGAATCATATGAGTAGGAAAAATTACGTGAGGCTCTACCAGAGAATGCGAGTGGTCTTCATCAGACACATGGTGCCACCCATGATCCTATGAAAAAGAAGCAAAAAAAGAAAGGGATTTCCTATGGTTGTGAAAATGAGGATTTTGTTTGAATGAAGAACGAAAATAGCGAGGAATGGGAGAGAGAGGATTTGGTTTGAAGGAATCTCAGGGTGAATGTGATTTGGGAACATTATTAGGAGAAGATAGAAATGAAGGATTTGTGACCGGAATGTTATTAGGCCAAGAAACATATGATGGGAGATAAGGTAGATGACTCCCTAAATATGGAGATGAGCATTCTCCCAACCCAAAATTAGATTTAGGTTTTCTTAGAGATGAGCTAGGTGAGCTGAGAGGAGAAGCTGATGGATTGCCTTCACAAATATCAAATGGCAATTGTGGAGATCTACGTGGTTTGGGATCGTGCCAACTATATGATTTCAAATTATGTTGTTGTTTGATAGGTGGGGGTCCCAAAATACCTTCATAGATTGTTTCCCTAGGTGTTCTTGGAGATTGCTATGTTGGATCATGGAAGCTAAAAAAATATATGAATATGGGTTTCTTGCTACATGCACAATCCCTCCATTTACCATTCTTACAAACCCACTGTGGAGTATGAACCTATTTCTTTATTTTAGCTAGATCCTCTTCATCAAATGGAAATCACCCCATTTAACCTTAGCTACACCATCTTTTGAGGACTCCGCAAAATTATTTTTGAGATTTGCATCCAAGGAATGCAGAGATTTGGGAGAACCAGACCCAGATGTCAGAAGGCTAATATTTAGGAAAGTCGAGCTATCATGTAAAGGAATTCATACCTGCATAGATCTAGCCACTTGCTCCTACATCCCTGCCTCTACCACCTATTCATGCACCATCAAAAGCTAAAGTTTACTATGTTAATTTTTTCTAAAAATAGGAAAATTTATATGGTTAGAAAGTTGAGAACACGTGTAAAATTATGGTGGTAATTTTACAGATAGCCACTTGATGATATGTAAACCTGATCATGAGGAAGTTGAAAAATTAACCTGGAAGAACAAAGGATGTATAAAGGGAGAGAAATAGAGGGAAAAAATACTCCCAAGCCTTAGGGGTGTTATCCAACCCTCTTAACTAACCATAATGTGATCAAGTTTTTAACTATTTCAAAACCCGATCGAGTTATTTAAGACTAAGACAGTCTTATTGGAGTTGATGAAAACTCAACCCTATAGCTCTCAAGAATCACCTGCATGAAAACACCTGTCACAGAAAGAGAGAAGCAAAAGCTATGGAGGCCAGAAACAACATATTTGTGAAAGAGGAAACATCCTCAATTGATTCAATAATAGAATAAATAATACAAAATGATTCAATATCAAACAGAATTAATTAACAAACACAAAGAGATAAAACCTTATAAAAGGTGATCAAAACCCTAAAAAGGGGAGAAACCTAGGTTGCATGATAATAATAATTAATAAAGAATTAATTATTATATGCCTAAAGTTAAGATGAAGTGAACTATAGATAATAAGTGGCTTTAATAATTAAATATCAATGATTTAATTATTAAGTGAATTGACTTATTACTCTAACACCCCCCCTTAAGATAAACTTAAGGAGAAGCTAAAAACATAGAAACAACTACTGAAAGCAGAAAATGGGCCTTGATAACATGGCTTGATCATGTACCCAAGTATAAAAAATCTCTGTAAAGAGGTGAAAAGGAGGAAAATCAGTGGGGAAAACCCCTCTCCAAAAAGAGATGAAGACTAGTGAAGGACTAAAGAAGCCTCCAAACTAGAGAATGTCCCAGAAGATGGGAACAAAGGAAGAATATGAAGAACATCATTGAAGCATGAAGCTGCAAACACTGTTGAAGAATAAATGTTGGAAGCTCCATTGTAATAGAACATGATCAGGTAGAGAAGACTATAAAAAAAAGTCTGAAGAGTTGATCAATCAAAGATGGAAGGATGCCTCCAAAATAGGAATAAAAGAGTGTCCATATGGTAAATTATCCATCTCACAAAAAAAGCATAGGTACCCATCCACTGCATCTGCCTAATACATAGGAACAAATATTGAATACATAGATCACTTTATCAAACCAAGGAAGCATTAGAACAAATAGGAGATATACCCCACCCCATAATGCTAAGAAGGGAGAGACATGATAGGTACACTAAACCAAACTACCAAGAATAACTACATGATGAAGAACCAAGAACATAGAAAGTGCAATAGTAAGTACAAGAACATATAAAGGATGGTGTCATGGAGGAAACACTCTCTTGACACACATCATGAGGCTTATGTTAAGGAAGGAACACTCACTTTACAAGGCCATATGGAAAACAAAGCAAACATCAAACCCCCCATGGTACTTTATATTGTAGTGCAAGTATAAACACACACAAAGATGTCCAAGATCCCAAGCGTGCATCAGATGACACTTTACCTCAGTGCATTTGCAAAAAAGAAATGCTACAGAAATAAATGTCTACAATTCTCAAGAATGACAAAGAGTTCTAATAACATGAGTAACAACTAAAAAGGAGTCATCCCATGCAAGGAAAGTGATCCCAGGACTTGAAACATCCAAGATAATCACCTGATTGAAGAAATGCAAAAAACATAATAAAATGTACCTAGAGAAGATTCTAGAAATGAGACCCATTCAAGAAGAAAGAGCATAGAACTATCTTTCCAATGATGTGTGAAAGTCAGAAATTGAAGCCTAGATGAGAAATATATGGCTCCTAGAGTGACAAAAGGAACCTTGACTTTGACTAGCAAAAAACCCAGCAAGATGGAAAACTCAGAAAACCAAAATTGCAAAATCAGGTCAGGCTCATAACTGACTTTTTGACGATATCTCATTTAGCAAAAAATGCTTCTGTTTTCTCAAGATACGAGAAAATAAACTAAAGAGGGCTCCAAAACAAGAAGAGCTCCAAGAAACCTCTGCTAAATCTGGGAGATCTCTACTAAATTTGGTGACGCCTCCAAATTTGGTGAGACTGCTAAATTTTTAGCCAAATTTGGCAGATTTACCAATATATGTATATATATATATATTATTGCTATTTTGGTGGCATAAATTTTGAGGTGACAAAAACTGAGGTGACATGAAAACTGAGGCATTTTTTGCCTTGAAAAGCATGCCAAGGTCGTGCGTGCAAAAAAGAGGGCCCAAATCTCATCTGTGTCCGAATTGGACGAGCCTTATATGAAAATAGGGGTTTTTGGGCCTTTTGGACGTAACTGTGAGGTCGGTTAGTGCCCAAAGTGCACCAAACAATAACCCCCCATATCCACAAAAATCTGAAGTAAAAAACCTCTTCAAAACATAGATCTAAAGAATAAGGTTAAATCTGTCATGAAGAGAATAGGGGCATGAAGATATGGAACTCTGATACCATATTGGAGTTGATGAAAACTCAACCCTACAGCTCCCAAGAATCACCTATATGCAAACCCCTGTCACAGAAAGAGAGAAGCAAAAGCTATGAAGGCCAGAAACAATAGATCTGTGAAAGAGGAAACATCCTCAATTGATTCAATAATAGAATAAAAAATACAAGATGATTCAAGATCAATCAAAATTAATTAAGAAATACAAAGAGATAAACCCTTATAAAAGATTATCAAAACCCTAAAAATGGGAGGAACCTAGGTTGCATGATAATAATTAATAAAGAATTAATTATTATATGCCTAAAGTTAAGCTTAAGTGAACTAGAGAAAATAAGTGACTTTAATAATGAAATCCAAATGATTTAATTAATAAGTGAATTAAATTATTACTCTAACAAGTCTTTCCTAGTTATTTATAACATGGTCGGGTTTCTAAGCACTAAAAACATGATCATGTTTTGTAGAATTAAAAATATATCTGTGTAAACTTAATATGATACACATATAATATATGTGTATATATATAGATATATAAGTATATATTTATATAGATTAATGTATATATGCCTATATATGCATGTCTCACCCTCTCTTTATTCCTCTCTTTCACCTTCCTTCCCCATTAGTACCATCTCTGTCTATTCTGAGCTCTCTCTCTCTCTCTCTAATATCTCCCTAATCTATTTTCACTTAAATCTTAAGTATTATTAGACAAGAAAAATGTGTATGCATTCTATAAGACTTTGAATATGAACATAAATTTTACTAGACAAGAAAAATGAGTATGCGTTATGAAGAACTAAAATTATCTTTTAGTTCTTCAAAGCACATACACATTATGAAGAAATAAAAGTGACATTTTTACTTCTTCATAATCCATACACGTTTTTAAGAACTTAGCCTCAATATTCATCAAGTCGTAACCCAATCAAGTTATTTCAAAATTTTAATAACGCGATCGGGCTACTTAAAATTTTGGGTTTTTTGTGGCCACTTTTTTTACCAGCAACTTCGTGCATTCACGCCTATTGCGAACATAATTGAGGATTGGTCACTCTACTTGGAGGACCTGGAGACGTAGCCTTTTCAGTTGAACTCTGTAATCAACCTATGTCTTCCTCTACTTTATCTTTCTCTCTTCTTTCATTACATCACTTATGCTATGTTATTTCAATGGCACATTTAAATTATACTTTAAGTCTTTTAAATTATCATTGGTTTTGTTAATCATAAAAGTGCAATAGTCATAGATCCTAACATCAAATCATCATCATAGAGAAACATTAAGTAAGAAAGGTTCTCAAAACAACAATAATTTAATATCAATGAAGAGGAATCATCCTCAAATATCACACTAAAGTCAAGGTGGCACCATCAATGAGCAACACCAATTTTTCCATCTAGAACATATTGAAATGCAAAAACCTAAACAAGCAACAAGGATATATCTCTTGGGGCATACTACAGATACCTATACATTATATGCATGTATGTGTATGCATATTTATATGTGTATATATAAATACACACACAATATTGATTCCTGATATCCACACACACACACACACACAAACACACACACACATATATACACATATATATACATACATATATATACATATATATATATACATACATACATACATACATACATATATATATATATATATATATATATATATATATACATACATATATACACACACACACACATATCTATATGTGTGTGTGTATGTATATGTATATATATTTATGCATGTGTGTGTATATATGTATGTATATGTATATGTATATGTATGTATATATATGTATACATACATATACATACACACACACATATATATATATATGTATATGTGTATGTATATATATACATACATACATATATATATGTACATATATATAGATGTATATATCTACACACACACACACATATATATATACACACATACACATACATACATATATACACACATATATATATACATATATATACACACATAGATATATATATATATATATACACATATATATATGTATGTATGTATATATATATGTATGTATATATATATATGTGTATATATATATGTGTGTGTGTGTGTGTGTATATGTATATATATATATATGTATACATACATATACATACACACACATATATATGTATATGTGTATGTATATATATACATACATACATATATATATATATGTACATATATATAGATGTATATATGTACACACACACACACATATACATACACATACACACACACACACACACACACACACACACATATATATATATACACATGTATATATACATATACACACACACATATAATACTATACCAAATTAAACTCTAACTATAAACCAAATTTAATCCAAACCCTGGCACTAAACTAAATTAAACCATAACCCTCACAATAAACCAAATTGAACCCTAACCCTAAATCTAATTAAACAAAATCATTCTTTAGAAGACAATTGGAGTTTTGGGGTCTGCTGGGGTTTCATGTGTACGACTCTCTATCTGAGCTTTTTCCCTAAGTTTCCCACTTGTCACACCGCATTTACTATGGGATTTCTCATTAGGGTTAGTTTATAATGGCTCCGACCAATTTCAGCCCACTAGTTGATGTTGGTGCTCAAGTTGATGCTTCGGAAAGTCATGGCGCCTCCTCTAAACAAGCGACCGTGCAAGTTTATCCCAAAGGTCTTCCATGAGGTAACCCTGATATTGTGCTTAACATGCATGTATTTGATGCTGCTTGTGATTGGTTAGAGAAACATACCTTGATAGGGTATTTTGTGGGTCACACTCTGCCTGAAAGTATTCTCAAAGAGTGGGTCAACAAGAGCTGGACTCCTCATGGAGTCCACCTTGAAGGTGTTCAAAACCTTACTAAAAGTTTTTTCCTGTTTCATTTTTCTAACCCTTCCCAAGGGGAGGCGGTCTTCAGTCATGTCCCTTGGATGGTTCGGTCCTCTTTGCTTGCTTTCCAAAAGTGGTCTTGAGACTTCACCATCTCGGACAACAAGAAACTTAAGGTTCATGTCTGGGTTGAGTTTCTAGGTCTCCCATTGCCATGTTGGCCATTTATTGAGTCTATTTCCAAAACCCTTGGCAAAGTCATTATCATGGAGCATGATAAATTTTTCAATGCCCATCCACAGAAGCGTGTTTGTCTTAAGGTTGACCTTTCCAAGGACCTCAAAGACTCTGTTGAGATACAGGTCAGTACTCATACCTTTTCTCAAAAGGTGATTTATTTGAATCTGCTGAACACTTGTTATAGGTGTCAGTCGGCTGAGCATAAGATTAAGGATTTCCCTTTGGTTGTTCCTTGGGTCAAGCTACAACCAAAGGAAATGCCTGCTAAACTTTCTAAGGCTGGGAAGAAGGAAGAATGGACTACAGTTGTGCGAAAAGGAAAAACATCTTCAGCTCCCAAGAAAGAAGCCGTCGCTTACACATCTGCTCCTCCGTCGGCTCCTCCGGTTGGAGAGAAATTACCTGTCGCTGAAGGGCTTCCGCTAGTTCCACAAAGGTCAAACCCTGCTTCACAGGGGAAATCTCCAGCTGCATAGTCTACCACCCCAGTAATGGTTCACACTCTGTAAGATGTTTCTTCAATTATTTCCTTGTAGAATTTGTGTCGGTCTCGCAGCCCTGATGGTCATCCGAAAGACCCAGATGAAAAGAGGCAGCATGTCTCCTCTGGAGATTTATCCACCATCTTTGGTTCCATTCCAACCTTCTTGCAGAATATTTTCTCCTCTCTTCAGGAGGAGGAAGATATGCAAGAGTTTTCATGAATTTTTTTATCCTGGAATGTTTTAGGTTTGATTGACCTCTCCATAAAGTACTATGTTTGGGATACTCATTGTAGACTTTGCAGTATGGATGCTTTGTGTATGTAGGAAGTTAAAATTTATGGATTTTTTCTCACTTCTGCCTGTCATGTCATTTGTTCGAACGTCATTGTGTTTTCTTCTTAGCATGAAGCTGGTAAAGGCGATGTCATTACTATTATGTCACCTCACCTTTAATTTTCTATTATTGTTTATGGTTCTGATCCAATGCAACATGTCACTTGGATTTTGTTGTCTTTCAATAATCATTCCTTTGGTATAGTTAATATTTATGCTCCCAATGATGTTGTGGAAAGATCTCAAATTTGGTGTTGGTTGGAAGATAATTTGCCTCCAACAACTTGGGTGATGTGTGGGGACTTTAATATGGTTGAGCTGGCCTCTGACAAGGAAGGGATTTTTCCTTTTTGATGGACAACTAAAGAGTGGGAAGCATCGTACTATATGCACAATAAATTAGGCCTTTTTTATCCCAATGCTAACTGCCGTCAGCAGAGTGGGGCCTAGCACACTTGGTCTAATTTTAGAGCTGGTTCTGACCGCATATTTAAGAGACTTGATCGTGCTATGATAACTTCTCAATATTTTTTCTCCTTTTTTGAAGATTGGGAGTTACCTATCATTCCCTTGCCATACGTGACCTTGTCAGACCACTACCCCATATTTTTTTCCATTACTTGGCAACCTTCTGCTTGGAGGCCTATTAGAACTCAATTTTTCTCAACATATCTGTGTTGAATCATGCTTCCACTATTGCTCACATTCTGTGAGTCTGGAATTTAGAGCCTCAGCCCCACAACCACTCTGGGTGGATCCCTTGGTGTAATGATTCCATCACCCATACTGCCAAATTTCTTCGCATCTATGGCTTCCAGTTAGCTCTTTACAGGAAACATTCTTATGAAGCTAACAAAAAATCTCTTCAGAGTGCTTCTGATGCTCTTTCTTTGAATCCCTTTGATTTTGAGCTTTAGCTTAAGCTTGTGCAGCTCTGACATGAGAAGAAAATTACTGACAACTATGCTGCTTGGGGAGTTCAAATCAAAGCTCACCTCCACTGGATGGAGGTGGTCGATAAAGCTTCTAAAGAGTTTTTTCATGCTCTCAGAGCTTGACATACCAACTTTGGGATAAAAAAAATCAAGCATGGTCATGAAACTCTCTTAGAACTTCTTGATAATCTTCAAGCTTTTGTTCAACACTATGAGAAAGTGTTTTCTTCACAAAGAAACTTAGTTTCTCAGGAAGAGGCTCTCCGAGAGTGCATTTCTATTACTCCAAACTGCCTAGCGATCGAGCAGCATGCCTTCAGTGAGAAACTTCTCACCATCAGTGACCTAAAAGATGTTGTCATTTCTATGGAAGATGACAAGTCCCCTGGGTGTGATTGCTTCCCCTATGAATTCTACAAGCATTTATGGGATGATATAGGTCTTAACCTGCATAGACTGTATCTCAAATCCTATCATAATAAAATCCTGGGTGCTATTATTAATAAAGTAAATATTAAATTTGTACCTAAAGCTAGTGATCTCGAAGATATCTGTAACTGGAGGCCCATCACCCTACTGAATGTTTCATACAAGATCATTGCTAAGGCTTTAACTCTTAAGATCAGACATCTCCTCCCTCTAATTGTCTGTCTAGAGCAAGCTGGTTTCATTAAGTCTAGATATATCCTTGACAACATTATCGTTGTCTGGGAGGGTATGGAATGGGCTCGTCAGTCCAAGCAATGCACGTTGTTTCTCAAAATTGATTTTTCCAAATCTTATGGTCACATTGAATGACCTTTCATTCTTGTCATACTGTAAGCTATTGGTTTTGGTCCCAATGTTTGGCAGTCTGTGGAAATTCTTTTTGGCAATGTCTCTTCTTGCATCTCTATCAATGGCTCCTAGTCTGATACCTTTGGGGTTTTTAGGTCCATTCGCCAGGTTTGTCCGTTGGATCCTGCATTGTATGTGCTTGCTGCTGAAGGCTTTGGTTACCTGCTTGCCAATTTTGTTTCCTCTGGGTTAGTGCGAGGCATCTCTCTTCTAGATTCTTCTTCCCAGCTTGTCAATAGGCACTTTATTGATGATTCCTTCCTCACTCTCCTTGAGGATGAGGAAAATGTCTCTAACACATTGCAATGCTTGGATACCTTTTTTCAAGCCTCTGGGTCTTCTATTCAATGACATAAGACCCTCTTCTATAGAAAATCTTTTCTTCCAGCCCCTCCTTGGATGGCTAAATTTTATTGGAAGTGGGTTCAACATGGGGAATTTTTCTGCTTCTTGGGCATTCCCTTTGCTTTTCAAGGCTCTTCTATGGATTTATGAAATTTTGTGGTTGCTAAAATTGAAAAGAAGCTACAATATTGGATTTCTAAACCTCTCTCTCTTGCGGGGAAATTTCAGATTTGTTGTAAGGTTTTGGCTTCTACTCATGTTTATTATTCTTCATACCTCTTACCTTAAGCTGGAGCACCTTCTTAGAGATTTCCTGTGGGCTTCGGGAGCCAACGGTCATGGGTTCCACATAGTTGCTTGGGATTTTTTCTGCCTTCCCAGAGAGTCTGGTGGCCTCGGTCTGCTCTCCACTCAGAAACAAGGGCTCACTTTGTGTGCTAAATGGATTATCTGTTCTCTCACGGGTGATGAAGCTTGGAAAACTCTTGTTAGGAATTGCATTTCTTTAGGCTACCCTATTCACAGGCCAACCTGGAAAGGAATTTGTCTTCAAACTCTTCTCATTATGTGAGAACCTGTGCATATTCAAGGCACCTTTGTAATTAAGAGCATATGGAAGGCCTGGGAAGCTATCAAACCTTGGCTTTGTTAGGATGGGGATGGCTTTTGTAGTGGGCTTTCTTTGAATCAACAAAACCTTTGGTGGTCTCTACTGTTCTCCATTCAGGGTATTCCTCTGGCTAAGACTCAAGGTGTTAGTGCTCTACATTTTTTCAAACATGACATCATAACACCTAAGGACCTCTTTTCCAGGGCCACTGTGAGCCTCTTCTCTTGGGAAGATATACATGCCCAGTTCCATCTGGCTCGTCTAGATCGTCAGACTTTTGATATGTTGGTTTCTGCAATTCCAGATCATTTACTTCATAAGATGGGTATTCATTTTGTTTGACCCTGGTGGAAAGACTAGAAATGGTACCCTACCACTCCTTTCAACAACTACAAGCTGAAGATGGGTTCTAGATGGTTGTCTCCGCATCTGCCCATGGTGGACATTCTCAACCAGAGATGGCATTTTCCCTCTTCTCCTCACCACTGGAGCTCTCATTTCCAGATCATTTGGTCTTCTATTAGTGAGCCCAAGATAACTCTCTTTGCTTGGTGTTTTCTCTTCCAAGGTCTTCCTTTAGGCCCTCGAATCAAACACCTGGGTGTTCCTGACCCTCGGTGTCCCTTTTGTGGGACCCCTGAGTCATTTTCGCACAATTTTTGGGTATGTAGGAGAGCTCAATAATATTGACAGTGGATTCATGATTTTTTTAAACCATTCCAGCCTGAGCCCTTCTCTTGGCAGATGATTGTCCTGGGAGACTCTCTGAGACTTCCTTCCAAGTTTAACCAGATTTGGCATACTATCAGGATGGAGATTTTGTTCACTTTATGGAAAGATAGGAATGTTGTTCTTTTCACTCACAACTTTCTTGATATAAATGTTTCTTTGTATAATAAAGCTTGTATATGATGACATGTAACTGATTGAATGTTTGATAATGTTAAGTTGAAGATGATGCAAGACATTAAATCAGTAAATGATTTGTATTGTCACTGATGTCAACTTGATATCATCTGTATGGTCATACACATAATGCCAAAGACTTCAGAGAATCAATGGAACAATGATTATGCTTTCAACAATGCATAAAAGTCAAGTATTCACTAAGTGACAAACAACACTGACGGAGTGCACACCACCGGTAAAGATAGAGATAAAGTCACAGTGATGCTCGACAAGCAGAAGACACTGTTGCCTGATGAAGCAGAATCACAGGATGCCTGACGAGCTGAAAATAGAGTTGCCCGATGAGCAAGATCCAATGATACCCGATGGATGGAGATCCCAAAGATAACTAATGTTGCATCGACATAACTGGTAGTTATCACCGGCGATGAACTGCAGAATTGACCGACAGAATAGAGAGATCAGAAAATGACAAAATATCTAGCTGGTAGAGCTTAAGGATAGAATTAACTGGTTGTTTTATTTGTTTTATTCGACCACAAATAAAGCAATTGATTTATATAGTTGGCAAGAAGATAACTACAAGATAAATCAAGAGTTAAAGCCATAAATCAAATTGGCTGGATTGTTTTTCACGCCAAGAATCAAGAATCAATAATTAAGGAATATCATGTCTATATAAGAGATAAGCATAATACATTTCCGAATGCACTCAGATACACGGGGGAGTGAATTGAAAGAAGATGCTGAAGAGAAACTGGTGAAGGATAAACTTCATACAGTCCTGATCAATCAAGCTAAGGGAGAGATAAAGAATTCTGCAGACACTGACAAATAGTGAAGCACAACATCACAGAGCAAAAAGTGTGAAGTACAAAGGAATTGAATTGATACATTGATTAGAGAGGTATTGTACATAAATAGATCTAAATATCTGCAATTCAAATTTGCATTAGAAATAGGTCATTATGTTTCAGTTTAACCATTGAAGCATTAAGTCTCTTAGCAGAGCAGGACTTAACCGTCTTCTATAATTGAGGTATATCCTAACAGATTACCAAAAAGGTTGATTCATGATAGTAGCAGCGGTCTTACCTAAAGCCTATTGATAGTCTAAGAAGGAGGCTGATTCA
>MU223431.1:1256740-1270173 GCA_018584345.1 Thuja plicata | reverse complement strand
AAATCCTCTAACAAGGTCGCACTTAACAGTGTGTTTGTAACCTTTAACAGGGTTGGCTCCTAACAGGGCTCACTTTAGAAGAGTGAAAATTTGGGGTACCGGTCCCAGTGGTTTTTCCGTTAACAGGGTTTCCACGTTAAAATCTGTGTTATGTGTGTATGATTTATTACTTTATTGTTTTACAATTCACATATGCATTTCTGGATTGATTGGTATACTCTGCATATTTAGTGAGTATCGGTAAATAAGTTTTACTGCTTATTGGTAATCAAGGAGAATAAGGACAGACAAGGTAAACCAACAAATAGTTAATTATTTCAAGTATTTCAAGGCATACATCTTTTAGGGACTTAATAATATGAGGTGTATAAATTGGTGGATTAAAGTTTAAAGGATAAATTTTTGAAACCACTGATTCACCCCCCCTCTTAGTTATTACTAACAATAACAATGTGATGATGCAAATTCAAGTGCAAGCCAATAAAGTGGCTCTAGAGGTGGCCCATCTTTAGGAGCTACTCAATCATTGGGGAAATTCTCCTTGCACGGTTGCCAGGGTACCTCCTGATTTAGTTTCTACGGATTGTACTCCACCCAGGGGTCATCGCCATGGCCACAACTCTTCGTCTTGCCACTCCCACACTCTGTAGTCGCAGGATCCCCGCCACCACTCTCCTAGGGGTGGTGATGATGGGTGGCGGCACCGCTTGACTTCTCCACCTCGTCACACCTCTGGCTGGTCTTCGACTCTGATTTTGTCTGCCCCTCCTGATTCTCTTGTTGTTCGTGGTGGCCCTTCTTCCAAGTGGTCCTTCCCCCACCTGGCTTTGGCTATTTCTCTGCCTCAGGTAGAGGAGAAAGAAAAAGAAAAAGATGATGCTGCTGATGGCTGGTTAGTTCCCGACCCTCCAATCAATCCCAGGAATACCTGGGGTTCTGATGACAGAGATCCTCCTTTGGCTGGTACTGCTCTTGTAGCATGAAGGCTTTATGGTTTTTTTATGAATAGTTTCTAGTTTCTATGTTCGGTTGTGTGCCATGTGAAACTCTCGCAGGGTGATTTTTATGTCCCCTAGCCCCCTTTTTGTGAATATGTAAATTTTATATTAATTTAATAGGAAAGGCACTATTTATAAAAAAACTAATTAAACACTAACCCTAAGCTTGATTGAACACTAAACCAGATTAAACCATAACCTTTATTAAAATAAGTTTAATATTTTAATGTTGACTAACTCAAATTATATATCTAATCCTCGCTCTAACACTAAATAAAATTAAACCCTTGCCAAAAAATATATTTGAACCCTAACCCTAACAACCAAACCCTAAATTAAATCCTAACTATAAACAAATTGAACACTAAACCAAAATCAATCTTAACCCTTAAATAATTTGTTAGTGTTAAGACTAGCACTAAACCAAATTCAACCCCAATGAAAACATTAAATCTAACTGAACCCTAAATGCACACACTAAACCTAATTAAATTCTAACCCTAAACTAAATTAAACATAAACAATAAACCAAATTTAACCCTAATTAAATCCTGATGATAATTCAAACCCTAGTTATATTATAACCCTAACCATAACTCTTAGTCAAAACTAATCCCAACAAAATTCTAAATAAATAACTCTAATTAAAACTTACCCTACGTAGAAGACTATTTGAAGCACAATCTTGATCCTAATTGTGACTAAATCATAACACTATTTAAATACTAATACAATTTCAACTCTAACCCTTGATAAAATCTATCTAAAATTAAACCATAACCATAACCCTAATTGAACTTTAATCATACCCTTAATCCTAATTTTTCCATAGCCCTATTTGAGCAATGACACATATTTTGAATGTAAATTAGATCCAAACACTAATCCAACCTAACCCTAACCCATTCAATGACCCTTGCCATAATATAATACTAACCAAAACCATATTTGAATGAGATAACTATATTTAAACTCTATTAGTAACCCTAAATGAACCCTAATGCTTACCTTGGTAAAATTAGGATTATACTTTAATAATGGTTGTCTCAATTTGAGTTTTTCTTAATAAGATCAAAAATCAATTTTCTCTATAAATTAAAGTAGAATGAACAATAAATCAAATTAAAACCCTAACCCTAAGTAATATTAAACCCTAACCCCGAATCTAAACAAAATGAAACCTTAAAATTAAATCTAAACTAATTGAAACCCTAAGACTACACCAAATGAAACCTTAATCCAAACACTGAACCAAATTGAGCCCTAATCCTAAGCCTATATTAGCATTAAACCAAATTGAATCCTAACCCTTAGTAAATTAGGGTTATAGTTTAACTCCACCCTAAATCTAATTTTATATCTAATTATAAATCTAACACTAAACAAAATCTAACATTAAACCCAATTAGTCACTGATCCTAAATATAATTGAACCCTAACAACTAACCTAATTATATACAAAACCAAATTGAACCCTAAATATAATAGTAAACCAAAATGAACCCAATGATAAATGAAAATGAACCTTAATACATCATTATTATATCTAGGTTAGGGTTTTATTTGGTTAAGTGCTAAAATTTATTTAATTGTAAACCAAAATAAACCCTAGTTATACCTAAATGAACCCTAATCATGAAATAGAAGTATCCTTAATAATAAAACAAATTGAATAATAATTGTAACCTTAATCAAAATAGATCATAATCCTAACTATAAAGCAAACAAAATAAACCATAATCTTAAGACTCATTGAACATTGAACTAATTTAAATCCTAAACCAAAACAAACCCTAACTCTAATTGTAACCCTAAAGAAAATTAAATACTAACCATAGCCCCAAACCAATTTGAATCTAAATGCTAAAGCTAATTAAATATTTGACCAAATTAAACCTTAACCCCAACCTTGTACTAAATTGAAGCATAAACTAAATTTACCCCTAACCCTAATTATAACCCTAAACTAAGTTAAATACTAACCCCAAACCAAATTAAAACATAACTCTAACCTTCAATCGAAATGAATGATAACCCTAGCTCTCAAGAAGATATAATTATAATCCTAAAATAAACTATAAATCCTAAAACTAACACTAAACTAAGTTAAACCCTAACTCTGATAAGAAATAAAATTAAACCCTAATCCAAAACCAAATTGAACCCTAAATGTAAGCCTAATTAAACATTCAATAAAATTATATTGTAACCCAAAACCAAATTTAATCTTAACCTTTAAACTAAGAAAAAATAATCCCTAACCTTGGATCAAATTGAATCATAAACATAACCCCAAACCAGGTTTAACCATATCCCTAAACCTAGTTGAACATCAAACCAAATTAATATCTTACCCTAAACAAAATTGTACCCTAATCTTAACACTATACCAAATAAAACTCTAAGTGTAAACCAAATTTAATCCTAACCTTAACACTAAACCAAGTTGAACTATAAACCTTACAATATACCAAATTGAATCCTAAACCTAAATCTAATTGAACACTAACCCTAAGCTTGATTGGGCACTAAACCGTATTAAACCATAACCTTTATTAAAATAGTCTTAACAGTTTAATATTAATTCTAACTCTTATTCTACATCAAATCCCCACTCTAAATAATTAATCAAAACTAAATATATAATGAAATAATATTAAATAAATAAAATAAAAATAAAAATTGAAATGAATATAAAAATTAAACTTAAACAACTAAATCAAACTAAAATAAAACTTAAATAATATTAAAGTTAAATAAATAAATAAAATAAAGAAAAATAAACCTTAAACTAAATTGAAACCAAATATCAAATCAAATTGAACATTAACCTTAGACCACCAAATTTAACCCTAACCCTAAGCCAAATTGAAATAAAGTCTTAAACTAAATTGAACCCTGATCCCAATTGAACATTAAACAAAATTAAATGCAACTCTTTAACAATATACCTAACTCTTTAATCATATTGATATTAAACCATAAGCCTAAATCTAAGTGAATACTAAACTATATTGAACCTTATCTCTAAACTAAATTGTACCATAACCTTAACAATATAAACTAAAATGAATCCTAACACTAAACAAAAACAATTCTAACCATAAACATAATTACAAACTAAACAAAATTGAACTCCAATCCTAATACTAAATAGAAAGACAATCCATTACCCTAAACCAAATTGAACCCTAACCTAAATCTAATTAAATAATAAACTAAATTGAAACTTAAATGTAAACTAAGTTGAACAAAAAATACAATCCAAATTCAAACCTAACCATAATAAATCAACCAAATTAAGCCATAACCTTAAACTAGATTGTACCCTAAGTCTATCACTAAACCCAATTGAACTAACAGTAAACCAAATGAAACTGTAATACTAACATCAAAACAAATCAAACCCTAACCCTAACATTGAACCAATTTTAGGTCTAACCCTTTACCTAGTTTAAAAATAAACTAAATTGAACCCTAAACCTTATTAAATATATTTTAATATCATCCCTAAATACAATTCTATATCTAATCTTTACCCTAATTGTAATAATAAACTAAATTGAACCCTAATTGTAACCCGCATTGAACCCTAATTGTAATCGTAATACTAACTCCAACGCTCAATGAGATTGAACTCTAACACTAATGCTGATTTTATTGTAACGTGAAGCTTGAATAAAATTGAACCCTAATCCTAAACTGATTTGTACACAACTAAAATAAATTGTATCTCAAACACTAAAATAAAATAAATCCTAACCTTAAACCAAATTGAACCTTGACTCTAAACTAAACTTAAACCATTTTGTAAACAAAATTGAACCCTAATTAAACCAAATCAAACCCAAATCCTAAACCAAATTGAACCATAACTCCAAACACTAAACCAAATTGAACCTTAACCCCTAAACTTAATTAAACAATAAAATAACATAAAATATGACCCTCACACTTAACCAACATAACAGTATAACCTTAAATCATTTCAACCTTAACACTATACAAATTGAACCCTAATACTATACTGTATTAAAAACATAGCCTAATCTTAATTGAATATTAAACCGAATTCAACCCTACCCCTAATTCTAAGCTAAATATAACAATAGACCAAATAAATCCCCAATCCTAAACTAAATTGAATTGTAATTTTAGCCTTGATTGAAATTGAATCGTAGCCCTAATCCTTATTCAATTGTAACCCTATTTCAATTAAAATTTTAACTTTTAATAAACTATAAACATAACATTAACCTTTATTAAACTATTACCAAAAATTGAACCCTAACCCTAATCAAAATTTTAGTATATAAGCCTTATACTTAGCCTATTTTAACTATTTCTTAATTAAACAAAAACCATAAACTTTATCCTAATTTTCCTAAGCCAAATTGAACCATAAACATTAATCTGATTGTTCTATTCCAAATTGAATCGTAATCTTAATAGTAAATAAAATTCAACCCTAACCTTAAACCAAATAAAATGGTAGACATAACCCTAAACCAACTTAAAGCAATACCCTAAAGGTAATCAAACATAATACCAAAGTCAACCCTATCTCTAAACTTGGAAAAATAAAGCAAAACGCCTAAGCCGACACCAACGTACAACTAGTAAACATCTAGCTCCACACCAGGGAGCACTAGAAAGCATTATTTTAGGTCTTACACACTCGATATTGCATCGTCCCAAAAAGTAAGCCCCCTTATCAGGTGCTCATTTTAGTCCCATTTTAGTATGTATGGGTCCCCACATCGATTTCACATTCTTCTAGCACTTATTGGACCTTAAAATTAACATTATGTTTTCTATATTGACTCCATTTGTTCAAAACTTGAGGTTGGCACTTATTTCTAAGTGTGCTCCTCCCTTTTCCCTCTAATCCCATAATTCATTTCCTCACCTAGGACCTATGTATTTGTTTTCCGCTTTTGGGGTCTTATCTGACCCCACAACAACTTGCATTTTCCCCCTTCTCCTTTTCATCTTATCCAACATACCCGTAAAATTTAGGCCCATTTTTCCTCAGACAAGTCAACTGGCTGACTTGTCCCTAGGATATTTGGCTCAAATTTTGCCTAGAGCCCTATATATGGGTCTTCTTTTGAGGTTGTCAATTGCGGTCGACCTGGATCAAATTTAAATCCCAAATTTGAGAATTTACTATAAAAGGACCTCCTATCTCATCATTTTGCAGAAGGTATTCAAGTGCATGTTTTCCATGATTAAGTGCAAGCATTCCATATCAATTTTTCAAGCATTCATGAACTATCAAGAAAAATTAAAATTCAAGATCTCTTCTTCAATTAAGCATCCAAGTCTTCAATCCTTCTTCTTCTTCAAAAAGCATTGTGGAAAACTACAACATTCATCATTTAAGGTTTTGGTTTCATGATTTCCTATTGTTTTTTTGTGGAGTTCAAGTCATTGCATGAACACTTGTGATCACATCCAAAGAGGCATTGTACCATCAAGATATAAGGTGATTTATGTTTTAGATCCAACTTCCATTTCATCTTTCCTTATACAATTTTAATTCGATTTCAAGGTTGATTCCTCAATAGGGGTTTGACTAAGACAAACCTCTTTCCACAACCTTCTTCACCCATTTTTTTGTGTGTAGGAATAGGTTGTGAAGGTGTGATTCTAGATCTGGGTAGTGCAGGTACAGTTGTCATTTTTGGGAAAGTTTCATCAGATTTTGCTAGGAACAAGTCAACTGATTGACTTGTTCCCCAAAAGTCAACTTGTCCCTGCCATTTTAAGTGAAAATTTTAGGACAGGCAGACTCAAAACCCTATTTTCCAGATTTGCAATTATAGCAAGATCTAGAAGATTATGATGATAGTCAACTTTAGATTCGAAGTTCTACCTTCTCCATACAATTTCCAAGTGCACTTATTCTTCCTTCTTTTTCTATGCACTTACTTTATTAGATCTATCACTAAACAAGATCTCTTAAGGAATCGGATCCCCATTGAGCATAGATCTTACATTAGCACATGTCCTCCTTTTTGTTATGCTAATCAGATTCACTTTGCGAGGGTTTGTATTCCAATGTATGTATGACTTGGTAAGTAATCTACATCTTATCTTTGCTTACCATTTTCTATTATAGAGATATAATCAATAACACCATAAATTAAGCTAATCTACTAAGCATAACAACATATATCCATAAATCACTAAAACATAAAAGCAAAGGGATAGGATGATCACATCATGCTAAAAAATCTATCATTCAAAGTAGTCAGCCATCTGTACATCGGTCCCTAGTAGTGACATGCAATGCCACCCAACCATGTGGTATCCTCAAGCCCACCCCACCATTCTCGCGGAGATAGTCACCCGACCACAAACACAAGGTACACACACACAAAACAATGACTAACACACATGCTAATCAAATACAAAACTCAAGGAATGGTACATTGATCCCAATGCAAACACACAAATTTAGGAATACAATATTGTAGACACTTAAAAATGACCAATTTCTCTAATGCAATAAGTTTACTAACATTCATCTTAAATTGTTAAATAATCTTTATTATTTAATCATTTTGTGTCATTCTACTATAATCTAAATTCAAAATCATCATTTCTCTATAACTTCATAATTAAGTGATTTTAATTAATTACTTAATATTTCATCAATTATTCATCTATAAAGTAATAAAATAATTAAACATTATTTAATTATTCTCTGTGTCATTATGTTTAATTAAACAAATTATATTTATTTAATTAAACTAATTGTTCATCTTATAAATAAATAAAGATTTATTATTTAATTATATTCCTCACATGTGTAAATAAATAAATAATTTTATTTTATTTAATCATATTTAGCCTCCCAATTATGACTTTCAGTTAACTCCACAATTCTCTCTCCTGACTGATCAATCAAATCAATTATCTAATTAATCTGTCTCATCTTCTACTCCACCTCATCAGTTAAAGTCTTCAATCAAACCAATCAACTCTTCAATCTATCCTCTTAATAGATCCATCTATTCTGTCAACATGCAACCAGTTGAGTTCAACTCTTCAATCACAGACAATCAACCCACCAATTATGGAATCTTTATTGGAACCTAAAAAAATAAAATAAATAGAGAGCTAATTTTCTTAATTTGTGAACCACAATCAATTTGAATGTTCATGATGACACATCGAGCACTCATTTCTGAGATCCCATGTTGCATAAAGAAGGAGAACAATGTTTTGGAGATTGTTGAGATGTTGTTCAAATTGTGCATATATGTGTTGGCATTAATGTTTTGTCATTTATGTTAACATATTCCTACTGTTGGACACAATATTCTTGGTTTATTCAGTGAGATGATTTCTGTGGTACAGCTACTCTATTGAAGAGATGATTTTTTTATCATACAACTATGTTATGTGATGTATGTACTTGATACTGATAAAGTTGCAGATGTTCAGATGTCGATTTGAGAGAGTTGTGATGGATTTATTTGAAACTGTTATTTTGGTTGTTTAAACTATGACAATGTTTTAGTATTTGGATCGGTGTGGATTAGTTATGCAATATTATTGGTTGCTAACCTGGTGGTGAGTTCAGCACATGGATGTGTGTCCTCAACTCGAGTGGTTCATGATTTGGATGTTGGAAAGATAATTTTATTTTATGACAGTGGTTTCTTATTAATGTTCCTAGTGAACAGAGCAGAGAAGTTAATGGATTCTATGATAGAGATGTTCCTATTGATGTCTTGATATTTCACATTGCTTCTTGATGCTTCTTGATCGTGTCCTATTCATGTTTCTAGATAATGTTGGATTATATGATCAGATTTGGTGAATTTTATGTGGCATTTTGAAGTTCTTATGATTTCTCAGCCGAATTGGCGGCGTAGTGTGTTGTGAAGGTTTGTGGCGTGATCTATGGATCTAGAGCATGTTCAAGATGATTGTTATGTCTTAGTCGATATTCAATAGATCACATTGAGTATTGAGGTGTAATATATTAATGTTTTGTAATTAGGTCCCTTGCCGACCTAATTGAGATAAATTGATGTAATGTGTATATATATGTAATCATTTTGTAATTGCAAAAGTGTAGAGAGAGTATGAGATGCTAAAGAGAAGAGGTATGAGTAGAATCTGTAACTGAGATAGAGATTTATTGTACTTTTGGAACTATTTTGGCATATCATATATGTTGTTTGTCAGTTCATGAGCTTGGATAATATGTCCTCCATGATTTGAGATCAACGATTGTTGTAAGACAGTGAGCCTTCCTTGGGATTGAGATCCTTGTTGTATTTGAGTAGTGAACTCTAGGTAGTGTGCCTGAATGCATGTGCATATCCCTTTGTAATACTCCTAACAGGGTATAGTGCTTTTAACATAGTGCATTCATCTTGTGGGTTCCATCCCCATCGTGATTTTTCCCCGAACAAGGTTTCCACGTCAAAATCTTGGTGTTATGTTTTTGTTACTATGTTATGATCTTGATTTCATGTTTATCATTCATATCTAAGATTAAAGTTTATAAGTTGTTTATCTATTTTTTATATTGTGGCACAGCTAATTCACCCCCCCCTCTCAACTGGGTGTGCTCCTTGAGGTCTTCCAATTGGTATCAGAGCTAGTGTCCTCTTTGGGAAGCTTGACCGCTTGAGAATATCCAAGATGTAAACCTTTAAGAAAGAGAGTCTGAGATGTGATGGAACAAATTAGACTACATGGAAGGACCAGATGATTACACACTTGAGATGTGTTAGTGAAGAACATTGAACTATTACAAAGAAAGATTAAAAGCCTCATACTGATCTTGCTACTGTGACTGTTGATGAGAAGAAAGAATTTGAGTATAATATGAGAGCAAAAGAAGATTTGAAGAGTGTCCTTTCTGATGCCGAGTATACAAATATTTTGGGATTAGAGAATGCACATGAAGTATGGACAAAGTTGGAGACATTATATGAAGGATACGAGTTTGTGAAGCAAGCCAAGCTACATAGTTTGAAAGGAAAATATGAAACATTGAGGATGAGAGAATATGAGAACATTACTTTATATGTGAATAGGATCACTGAACTTGTTTATGGAATTAGATGCATTGGTGGAACATTCGACGAGAGCAATATTGTTTCTCAAATCCTAAGATACTTGCCTCCTGCTTATAATCATAAAGTTGTTTCTATTTAAGAAATCAAAATTGTGACTATTGTGACAAGAGATACACTAGTTTGTAAGTTAGTTGCTTTTAAAATGATTGAATTTGGAGATATATTTCCTAAATTTGAATATGCATTTAAAGACACTATTTATAAGGATAAGAAAAGATATGACCCTAGTGAAAGTTCATCTAAGATTGGTAGGTATGCTAAGGAATGGGAACAAATTGAGAAAGAAAAAAGAGAGCTTGAAGAGCTTGAATCCCTATTTGCAAAGAAACTACCTAAGGGTTGTGGTAAGTATGAAGGAAAGTTATCATTGAAGTGTTTTGCATGTAATAAGATTGGTCACATTGCTTCTAGATGTCATAACAAAGAACCTAAGTATAAGCACAAAAATTTCAAGCTTATGTATCAGAAGAAGTGTTACCATGTTGTCGATGAAGGAATAACAAATGATGAATCTGAGAAGATCAAAGATGAGATTGTGTTCATTGCTATTAGATATGAGAATCCTAATGAAGAGAGATCCTTGGTTTCGTATGTGGATAAGAGAGATGATTGGGTTATTAGTAGTGGATGTTCACATCACATGACCTGAGACAAAAGTAAATTTGTGAAGCTTGAAGATTATGATTGTGGAGTTGTTAGATTTGGTAACAATGCTCCATGTTTCATCAAAGGAAGAGGTTCAATTAGACTTTATGGTAAGTGTAATACTTCTGATTTTTTTATATGTTATAGGTTTAAGCCATAAGATTTTGAGTGTTGGACAGTTAGTTGATAAGGGATATCACTTGGAATTCAAGAATAGAATGTGTATAATCATTGGAAGAACTGGAATTGAGATTGCATCAAGTAAAAAGACCAAAGGTAATGTATTTAATTTGAACAATTCCTAAAATAGATGCTTGATTTATAAGATTGATGATAGTTGGTTGTGGCACAAGATATTTTGTCATGTGAACTTTGATAATATTGTGAATATAAGCACTATAAATGCAGTAAGAGATTTACTTAGATTGTTGAAGTTTGCTAATGCAATGTATAAGGAATGTCAGTTGGGTAAGCTAACTAAATCTACTTTTAAAAGTAAGACTTATTCTTCGAGTGGATTGTTAAATTTGGCGCATACTGACTTATGTGGTTCTACTAGAGCTAGACGTTATTGTGGAGATAGATAATTTATCTTATTCATTGGTGATTATTCAAGGATGATGTGGGTTACATTTTTAAAGGAAAAATATTAGGCATTTGAAAAATTCAAGATCTTTAGAGCCGTGGTTGAGACAAAGACGAATATGAAGTTGAAATTTTTGAGATCTGATAGAGGTGGGGAGTTTACATCTAGAGAGTTTGATGCAGATTGTAAAGTGCATAGAATAAAGAGATAGATGTCTGCTCTGTGGTCTCCACAATAGAATGGAATTGCAGAAATGAGAAACAAAACAATCCTTGATACTGCAAGGACTATGATGATTGAAGGGAATGTTTCACAAATCTATTAGAGAGAAGTTGTTAGCACTATTGTCTATACACTAAACTGAGTTCAAATCAAGAATGGTACTGACTAGACTCCTTATGAGATTTGATATGGTCATTTTCCTAATGTGAAGCATTTCAGAATCTTTGGAAGCATGTTACATTAAGAGAGATGAAGATTTAGGAAAATTTGATCCTAGAAGTGATGAGGGAATATTTATTGTTTATTCTACAAAGATCAAAGCATACAAATATTATAATCATATATTCAGAAAGATAATTGAGAGTGCTAATGTGAAAGTGGATGAAAGTTTTCAGAAACTAGTTAGATCTTGCATTTATGAATCAGATGATGAAGAGGAGAGTTCAAATTTGCAAGCACAAAATCAGTATCAAAATCAGAATAGATCAGTAGAACATAATAAAGAATTTGGAGATGAGGAAGAGTTGGAAACACAAGAGTCAGCTACAAATGAAAATATGAAGACTCCAAGGTATGTAAAATTAAATCATTCAAAGAATTAGATTATTGGTGATATAAACAAAGGTGTTCTGACTAGAGGAAGAATTTCTAGGAATGAAGTTTTTTTGATATCTAATATTGAGCCTAAGGATGTTGATGAAGCATGCAAAGATGATAGTGGATCAAAGTCATGGAAGAATAATTAGAATAAATTGAAAATAATAGGACATGGATTCTTGTTCCTAGACTTGTAAACAAGAATGTGATCAATACTAAATGGGTATTCATAAAAAAATTGAATGAAGATGGTGAAGTGGATTGGAATAAAGTCAGACTTGTCTATAAGGGATATTCTCATATGGAAGGTATTGATTTTGAGGAAACCTTTTCCCCTATTGCTAGAATTGAAGCTAGTAGAATGTTTCTTGCATGTGTTAATTACAAAAATTTTAAGATATATCAAATGGATGTTAAGTCTACATTCTTGAATGGAGAGTTGGAAAAAGTATACATTGAGAAACTGGATGGTTTTTCCTTGACTAATAAAGATGACATGGTTTTTTGATTGATTAAAACTTTATTTGGAATTAAGAAAGCCCCTAGAGCTTGGTATGCGAGGTTAGATATGTAGAAGTTGATATATCCAACTTCACAGCTTGCCAAGAACACCTGCATGCAAAATACCTGTTGCAAAGATTGAAGCCAACAACAGAAAAAGCAGAAACCCTTCTATGCTCAAAAGGTGAGAGCTCAAAATGTATTCGAAGAGTATGAAAAAAAACATTACAAAGTTCAGCCTATAAAGGTGAACAAACCCTAAAACATAAATACTAGGTTGCACATTATTAATTAAGAATTAATTAATAATGCACCTAAGAGAAGCTAAAGAAACTAGAGTAATAATACTCTAACACCCCCCCTTAAGCTGAACGTAGGGAGAAAGCTGACCTAGCAAAACTATGAAAGCAAGAAATGGGTCCCGGCAACAAGGCCTGATCAGGTACCCAGTATAAGGAAATCTCTGTAAACCAGAGACAAAGGAGAAAACCCAGTGGGAAAAACCCCTCTCCAAAAAGAGATATAAAAGCAAGCAGAGACAAAAAGAATGACTTCAAGAGACTCTCTCAAAGCCAGTAGTACAATGCGTGTTGCCAACCCCCCCGTGAGAGAGGGTCGAGGCTCCAAAGCCCCCCCAGAATGAAAGAACACCTGGATCAATGAACAAACCACTGTGACTCCAATGCAGAGGAGTGAAAGTCAGTGGGCACTGAAGAGGTGACCTCAAAAGATGAGGTGTCACTGGAAGGCCGAGCTGATGCTCAAATGAGAAGACAT
>MU223431.1:1239074-1253849 GCA_018584345.1 Thuja plicata | reverse complement strand
AAGTTCAGCCTATAAAGGTGAACAAACCCTAAAACATAAATACTAGGTTGCACATTATTAATTAAGAATTAATTAATAACGCACCTAAGAGAAGCTAAAGCAACTAGAGTAATAATACTCTAACAAGATAAGTATCTATTGAAGATTGGTTTCAATAAAGGTACTGCTGATAGTAATTTGTACTTTACAGTTGTTGATGATAACATTTTGATTATTGAAGTCTTTGTGGATGATATCATTTTTGGTGGAAATGAGAAGGTGAGTGAAGAATTTTCTAATGAGATGCAAAAGGAGTTTGAGATGTCTATGATAGGTGAGATGAAATTAATTCTTGGACTACAAATTAAACAAACAGATAAAGTTATTTTCATTTCTCAGTCTAAGTATGTGAAAGAATTATTGAACAAACTTGGTATGGATGATTCAAAACCTATTGGTACACCTATGATTACCGGTTTTAAGTTGACGAATATTGTTGATACACCTAATGCAAATCAAAATAGATACAAATCAATGATTGGTGGGTTATTATATTTGACACAAACTAGACCAGACATTATGAATGTTGTCTGTATTGTTGCTAGATTTCAAGCAGAACCGAAGGAATCACATGTTGTTTCTATGAAAGAGGATATTCAGATACTTGAAGGGAACAAATGATTATGGATTATGATATGGTAAAGATTATGATTTCACATTGAGTGGATATACTAATGTGGATTGAGAAGGTAATGTGGATGACATAAAAATCACTAGTGGTGGAGCATTCCTATTAGGAGAGAGATTAGTTTCATGGGAAATTAAGAAACAAAATTGTATATCACAATCTATTAACAAAGATGAGTATGTTATTGTTGTTGTTAATTGTATACAAGGGGTATGGATGAAGCAAATGTTGAAAGATATCAGAGTGACTATTGATGAGCCTATTGCTATCTATTGTGACAATTTAAGTACTATCAATATTTCAAAGAACCCTATGTTGCATTCAAAGAAAAAACATATTTATATCAAATATAATTTCTTGAGAGACAAAGTTAGTGAGAAAGAAATCATATTGAAGTACGTATATACTAAAGAGCATATTGTAGATATATTCACGAAGACCTTGCCAAAGGATACTTTTGAGTATCTCTGAGCTAAGCTTGGGGTGATTTCCCCTCCTGATCAGAGCTAGAGATGCATTGATTTGAATTAGTCCAGTGTTCTTACAGATCTTTTAGTCTTTTGGATTGATGTTTTGTTCGCTACTCCTTAGGGGGAGTAGTGTGTAGTGAATGTTTCATGACTAGTTCATGAGGTATGATGTGCAAAGATATTTTCTTGAGAGATGTGTTGTTCATATTTTTTTGGCCTCTATCATTGATGTCAAAGGGGGGAGATATTTATGTGAAAATCAAGCAAGATTGGGGAGATAAATTCATGTATTTCATATTGTGGATATTGCTGGTATTGTTGTTGATATTGTTTCTTTGTGCATTGATTGAATTTTTCACATCATATGTTTCCATCAATGCCAAAGGGGGAGATTGTTGGACATTTATGAGATTTTGTCCAGATTATGCATACATGTTCTACCATTAATGCTTTTTCATTGATGTCAACATATTCCTACTGTTGAAGACAATGTTCCTGGTTTATCCAATGAGATGATTTCTATGGTACGACTACTATATTGAAGATATGATGGTGCAATCGTACAATTGTGTTCTAGGATGTCTGCACTAGATATTATTCAAGTTGCAGAGGCCTAGATGTTGATTTGAGAGAGTTATGATGGATTTATCAGAGCCTATTATTTTGGTTGTTTAGACTATGACACTATTTTAGTATCTAGATTGGTGTGGACTAGACATGTATGTATGTCCTCAACTTGAGTGATTCATGATTTGGATGCTGAAAAGCTAATCTTATTTTATGACAGTGGTTCCTAATTAGTGTTCTTGGTGACCAAAGTAGAGAAGTGAATAGATTATATGATAGAGATGTTCATGTTGATTTTCATATTACTTATTGATGATTCTTGATTGTGTCTTATTCATGTTGTTGGATTGCAATGGATTATGTGATTGTATTTGATGAATTTCATATGGCGTGTTGATGTTCTTATGAGTTCTTGGCCTACTTGTTGATGTAACATGTTGTGAAGGTTTGTGGCATGATCTACAGATATGGAGCATGTTTGAGATGGTTTTTATGGACCATTTCTATGTCTTAGTCGATATTCAAAGGACCACATTGAGTATTGAGTTGTAATCTATTAATGTGTTGTAATTAGGTTCTTGGCCAACCTAGTTGAGATAAATTGATGTAATGTGTATATATATGTAATCATTTTGTAATTGTGAAACTGTAGAGAGAGTGTGAGATGTTGAAGAGAAGAGGTATGAGTGGAATCTGCAATTAAGGTAGAGATTTATTGGACTTCATTGGAGCTATTTTGGCATATCATAGATTTTTTTTGTCAATTCATGAGCTTGGACAATATATCCTCCATGATTTGAGATTAGAGATTGTTGTAAGACAATGAGCCTTCCTTGGGATTGAGATCCTTGTTATATTTGAGAAGTAAGCTCTAGGTAGTGTGTCTGAATGCATGTGCATTCCCCTTTGTAATAACCCTAACATGGTATAGTGATTTTAACAAAGTGCATTCATCTTGTGGGTTCTATCCCTATCATGGTTTTTCCCCTAACAGGATTTCCACACCAAAATCTTGGTGTTATGTGTTGGTTACTGTGTTATGATCTTGCTTTCATGTTTATCATTCATATCTAATCTTTAAAGTTTAAAAGTTGTTTAAAGTTTGTTGATATTGTGAAACAACTGATTCACCCCCTCTCAGTTGTGCATGCTCATTAAGTTCTAACACAAATAAGGAGGACTTTTGGTTTGCATATTCATGTGTTTTGATCGATTTCATTATGATTTGATGATTATGGATGTTGTTTATTTTCTTCCTCTTTCAATTATTGGGAATACTAATTGTCTAAAAAATCTCTTTGTGGTTGAGATTTTGATGTTATTACATGTTTCTACATATCCTTGTTGGGATAATGGAGAGGTGTCTACTGAGAGGGGAGGGGTGAATCAGTACCCTTAAAAACTTTTTATTAATTCTTTGTAACCTATTGTTCTTCAATATCCGATTGAGTAGATTGCATACACCAAACATATATCACTGCTAAAATGTAAATACATGTAAAGTAAATAATACACATACATGAAATTAAGTACTCATGACACTAATATTTTGGTATCGTAGAAAACCCCTGTTAGAAGGTAAAAACTGCGGTGGGGATGAGACCCACAAAACTTCACTACTGCAGAAATAAAGTAGCATGTTAAAGCTTACAAAGAATGATCAATTTTGATGATCTTACCCTATTAGGAGTAACAATGAGATCGATTAGATCTACCTTGTGAGAGGATTTAGCAACACAAATTATGTGTGCACTCGATTAAGAGATTTACAAAATGACAGTTAATTCTACTTTGTTAATAGATTTTAGGGGTTTTTTAAAATTGTTAGAGAGTAACAAAAATGTGATCTGAACATATACAGTCTCAATATTGCTGATACAGATCCATTAAGTACATACAAAACATATCACCTTAATGTGAATGATAATACCTTCTGATCTGTTCTTCTTGGTAGCATTGACTTAGTTCTGATAAATGATTTCTGCAATGTAGTCTCTGCCCTTAAAACCCTTGTCTAATCTCTGATGTTTGCAGTATGGTGGCTACTTGATCATTTCTTGATCAACATACCTTACAAAAATGACATCTATACATTTATATATATCAAACTCTATGACCTAATTAGGGCTTCACAATTACATCCCTAACCTAAGATCAATGGTGTACATAATTTACCTTGATCATCTAAACATATGAGACATAAACAATTAATGTTGGAAATCCGTAATTAATGTTCTCATCCATTTTGTAAACCATTATCTAGGTTGGAAAAAAAGTTGTTACATAGAATGATGTGCCATAAAAAAATTTATGTGGCCTTTGGTCCACTCGGTGCTTGGTGTAGTCTGTGTATCTCGGTTATACTGATGTTCGGTTGTGATGTGTAGCTCAATGTTGTCTACTACTTAGTATAGTCTATCTGTTCGGTTATCACTGCACTCAGTAAACTCTGGGTGTGATCAATGCTCTTGGTTAACTCTGCACTTTGGTGATTATGCTGACTGTCCTATTTGTGAATCTATTATCAACTATCCATTTTGTGTGCTTGATAACTAATGACAACTTCAATGCTCAATTGGAGTAACATTCTCCCCCTTTGGCATTAGTATCCAAAAATTATTACTGTACATAATACTATACATATTGACTCCCCCTTTGTACATGCTCGGTATATGTATATAAATTTGTCCTGATTATAGCATCCCCTTGTACATATGTTTCCCCCTTTTTGAAAATAATGACAAAAGGAATATAACTTACATTTTGTCAAAAATATTAGGATGAGTTTTCTTGAGAATTTCTAGTAGCTTCTCCCATTCCTCCTTCAAATGCTCGAGGGTTAGTAGCTCTAAATTTAACTAAGCATGCATATCATATATGTTGTTTTTCACTGACAATTCTAGGGTGGAAATCAAATTCTTTTCCAATGTCACATGTTTTTGCATCATAGCCAAATACGGTAGTAACGTTTCCTATAGCTCGGTTACTTTTTCTCTAATTCTCTATTCTTCTTTCTTTAAGTCTAGTCTCAACTGCTGGTTTTGAAGTACCTTGGTGTAATCCATCTAAAATGCATGTTGCTCGGTTGATAAAATATTTGCACTTTCTTTTAGATCTTGATCGATCTTCTTTATATTTTCACTAATCTTAGTAGTGAAGTGATCTAATGTGCATAACTGTTGTAGAATTGTAATGGCTTTAGATATTATTGTTTCTATTCCATTCACAAATTCAGACAGAGTTACCTTGTGTATTGCCACTGCCTGGCTAATCTTCTTTGTGACTTTGTATTGTATCTTATTCTCAGCTCACTCTTCCAATTTTTTCTCGTCATCAATGTTAGGTTTTTTAATTGCCTCGGTGAGTAGTACAAGTTGTTCAATGATAGGGTCTACTCATTGATATCTAATTTAGGAAGAACTTGTTGTAGAATCTCCTTGGCGGCTTCTAACACTTGTGCATTCTTATGTTCTTGGCTTAATTTATCCCGTGCTTCTTTCCTTGTGCATAATTCACCATATTTATTCAGTGTTTCTGGATCGAGTGTCCTTGGATCCCATGCTGGAATCTCTATGATTTCATCTAAAGTAACTTCAATCTTGCTTCCTTTCTTCTTCTTCTTTTTCTTTCTTTGAACACTAGATGAAGGAGATAAAGTTAATAGTAATTGAGCATTTTTATCAGTTTCAGGATTTTCTTGCTCGATACCCAATGTGATGACTTGGCGAGGTGATTCGATAACTAACCTTGTGTCTGGAGTAGAAGTGTCTACTGTATTGTCTGTATTACCTTCACCTTTTGTTTCTGCATTAGTGGTATCTTTTGGTGCATGATCTTCTGTTGTTCCACCACTATGCTCGGTCTGTGTACCTTGTTGATCAACCTTGTCTTCATTTGTATATGTAACCTTCTCGGGTGTATTTTTCTATTCTTCACTCTCTATTTCAATAGCTTGTACTAAAATAGGTAACTGGCCTGGTACATTTACTCGGGCGACCTCTGATGTGTCTTGTTCATTCAAGGTCTTGGTTGCTCCAACTATCTCATCTTCTTTGGCTTTATCATCAGGACCATCTTTAGTTATGTCATTTATTATGATCTTTGGGTGACTCATATTAGTCAATAGTTGAGGAATTCCCTCCAATACATTGTCAACATCTGCATCATCAACATCTATTGGTTCTATGCTCAGTCGATCTTCCTCGGTGTTGACTATGGATGCAATGTCTATTTCTTCCTTGGTTTCCTTGACTTCCTCGGGTGGATTTTGCAGTTTATTCTAGATTTGGGTGCTCTCTATATCCACGTCCTTCAAGTTTCCTTGTAAGATGTTCAATGCTTGTGCCTTCTTAGGAAATTTCTTGGCATACTGCTGCATGATATTCGTAATCACACAAAAATGGTCATCTAAACCCTAGATCCCCAATCATAAAAATTAATCAAGAAACCCTAATCTTGATAAACCCTAAGTCCTAAATCAAATAGGCAATTCTTCAATCTATCAATTTGCAGCTAATCTAGCTTGAACATTAGGTCCTAATCAATCATCATACTTGATTAAATAATTAATTCCTGAAATCATAATACATTGGCAAATAAACCTTATGTTAATTATTTAATTGATATTTCTGATATATTAATTAAATAAAGTTACAAAATTGTCAATTAAATAAAAAAAGAATTAAATTAATTAATAAAACAAAAATGTGCATTCAAAATCAATTAAATTATTAAAAATGCATATGACATCATCAGATCCAATTAACTGATTATCAAATTGGAAACAATCCATTTCCACTCAGTTAACTGATTCTCCACTATTTATCATTTCAGAAACATTTTAGTTAACTGAGAACTGAATATGGAAGTTTCCAAAAAGACTGACTAGTTAGTTCAGTCAACTGACTCTTTCAACCAATCAAATTGCTTGCACATGGATTGTGCTTCCTCAAATTGAATCTGAGCCACTCTTTTCCTTCAATCTCGACTGTCGATTCGAGAGAGATTTCTATAAAAGAGAAGCTCATTTCCTTCACAAAGGAGCCTAACTTCTATCGTTATTATGCTATATTTTATTTTCTAGCATTCTTAGATTTTAATCATTTAGCATTGTTGTTATTACTTTCAAGCATGCAAACAATCTAATTTAGAGCACATTTAATTTTGGGTTTAAAATGAATCTTAAACATTTCATTTAGTGCTTTTAAAATAAATCTAATTAGCTTAGATTAACAAAAATATGCATTTTACATTTATCATTCAGATTACTCAACCATAGAGTTTAAAAATCCTTCATTTAGAACAGTGTGTTGTCACTGAACTTTGCGATGACTCGAGAGAAAAGTCCACACTCCTGCCACTAGAAGGCAATGAACCGATGTCAGTTAGCCTTGGGCATTTTATTATTTTGATTTATTATTTTCTAACCCGCTAACCACTTAATGGATCATTGAAGTGTGTGTGTTTGCAGCTGTAGGCAAAGACCCAAATTCACGCATACATTTCTGGCATCCACTATCCCTCCATCCACCCACCATCCATCCATCCCTCCATCCACCATGCCTATAGCTACTAGCTTGTCATCCACTTACCCTATCTCCTACCAAGATCAACAAAGACATACATCCTTGAACTCTCCCTATAAACTCATCCATATGAACCATTTGTATCGACCCTATTCATCCATAGTTCCCAAGTCTTTTGGAAGTAATTTGGATGTGCAATGAAGAAATCATTAATACAAGAATCCACTTACATACGAAGATCACTATGTCCAATCTAATTGACATGTGACTGTAAAGAAAAAGGAAATATTCAAGAGACCGCAAAGGTCCACTGAGAAAAGAATAAAATCAAAGAAAATATGGGTTCCTACATCCATCATGGAAGAATTGCGTTCTCAATCTAAGAAAAGAATAATATCAAAGAAAATAAGGGTTCCTAAATCCATCATGGAAGAACTGTGTTCTAAATCATCTAAAAGAAACAAAAAATCAAAAGCTATCTGGATTCCCAAGTCTCTTCTAAAGAACTTGGATACAAAAAGAAAATCAAAAGTTATGTGGATTCCCAAGTCTCTCTTAAAAGGCTTGAAAAAAAAGGAAAAATCAGAGTTGGCTTCCAAGCTTCCAAAGTCTTCCACTTCATCTCCATCTAAACATCTCCCATGTTCTAACTCTATTTTGGGTCCTCATGTCCCAAAATCCATTACCTTGAATACTTCACCTTGTTCTCCATCCATCTTGGGTCCTCGTGTACCAAGATCCATATCCACTCATAAATCGAATTCTCAAGCTATTCCATCCATTTTCCTCCATTCGTCCATTGCCCTTCAAGGGGCATTTCAATGTTGATCTTATCAACATTTCCATCTACCTCTACACAAACCTTTCAATACCTATCCAATATCCTACACCTACCTACTACCCATCCATTCCATATCTGTCCATTCCTCTTATTCAATCCATCACATAAATCCTTGGCTACCATCTCCCTTATCCTCCATTTCATTCCCTACCATCACCCTATCAACATCTTTGAGCATAATTTCAGTGGCCTCGGCCCATCATAGCATATCTTTCAAAGGAGCACTATCCAAAGAGAAAGAACCTTAAGTTCCTCCATTAAAAAAAAAGTGCCTTGGTGAAAACATGGTAAACAGGCACCTTGGTAGAAAAAGTAAAGATAAATGAATCTGTCCTATGGCGAAAACCACTTCTTGTGGCACCTTGGATAAGTACCATGATGAAAACCTGGAAAACAGGCGTCATGCATAATTCCTCCTACTTGAACTCTTCACTTGGGGGCAAGTTCCTTCCATGTCATCTTATCCATCATATCTTACATCCAGCTAGCCTGTGAACATCCATGTTCCTTCTGATGATCTTGACAAGGTTGAGCCTATCCATGAACACACATGTATCCTGATCATTCTATCCTATCCTACCCTATTGACCCCTTGGTCTTGATCAAAATGAATAATGAAAGATGCAAAAATAGTTTCTTAAAAACTTCTTGACATGTCCACTCTTTTGGACTACCTACTTTTCATGACATCGTGTCATTATCCTATATGCTATCCAACACCACTCCATGAGCCTACATTGTTGTATTATTCTTTTTCCCTAGCTTGGGTAATCTTGAGGAGACTGTCCTTAAGGTTTGTATTCACCCTCTTCATCCATCATTGTCTATTTGCTTGATCCATCAGATTCTAATCCATCTATAATGACCTCTACCTTGCTAGACATTGGGGCAAACCAATGTGATCTTTCTTGAGACAAGAGTAATCTCTAAAAAATCTAAAAATTGGAAAAAGTCCTAAAAAATGATCATCTTGGTGACAACCTAGCAATAGGTGCCTTGATGCATCAATAATTTTTTTTTCAAAAAAAAAGGAAAAATACAAAAAAATAATTTAAAAAAGAAGAAAAAAATAATGGCGACACAGACACCCTTACCTAGTTTTCAATGATCACATCATCAAGAAAGACCCCATCACTTGGGGCATCTCAGCTTCATCGCATCACATCAAGTTGAGATTATCATAAATCAAAAGCAACCTCATGAGGAGTTCCCTCTCCTAGAGCCTCTAGCTCTCTCCGAGACCTTCACTGGGTCTTCCTTAGGGTCTCTTTCTCTCTACCCTAACTTAGAGGATTCTTTCCTAATCCTCTAACTCACTAGGAACTTCCCATCAACTTCAAAATCAACTCCTTACTCTCCTCTTAGCTTTCTTCCAAGCATGGATTCACAAGCCTCCTTTCACCCCAATGGTGTCAACTTCCTAAGTTTGGACTTTCCTACTCACCTTAGGTCAAACTACACTCCTATGGATCCAATTTTCTAGACCCTTCAACCATTTTCCAATCGAGACCCAAAAATCCAACCCTTTGGTCTTGTAGCCTTTTTAGGCCTATTAGCCCTCCAAAACACTAAAAATGTGTTCTTTCTTCCACAAACCCTTAACAAACCCAAAAAAAATTAGATATTCTTTGTGGTTTTTTCCTCCCCTTGAAGTTTTACTAGGTCTCAATTCCTAATGGTGTCCGTATAGTAGTTTTCTACCAAACCCCTAAAAAAAAAGGGTTTTGGAGACATGTAGACTAGTTTGGTAACTTGATCTTCTTTCTTTGATCAGTTGGACTCCTCTGAACTTATCCCTCCACTAGAAGGTCTGCACCACATGCCTCCTCACTTCTCCAAACTTGATTGGCTCATACCAATCAAACTGCAATCTCCATTGTCGCTGTCTTGTTCAGTTACCCTAGCCGGCCTGAATGTTCTCGAGCCTTCCCTACACTCACACACTCCAAAATCCATATCTACATAGTATATACAAGTTCCTAGTGGATTCCAAGTGCTCATGGAGTTTGAGCCATGGAAACTCCAAAGAAACCCATTATTTACATAACTGGACCAAAACTGGCCAGTGAGCTTGCAAAACACAAATAATTTGACAAAGCTGAACTATAATGTACAAACTAACAAACTAACACCACAAAAGCTTGGAAAATATAGTGAAAACACTATCCAATCATTCATTCAGTCCATTCAATCCAATAAAGTGATGGATGATGGCTCTGTCACAAATTTACATTGTAAATTGGTTCTTTCTTGCAATCAATCCGTACAATATGAGAAATAACTAAAAAATTAGGGTTGGGTTCACCTTATATACTCATATCCCATCTATCTGGACCACTTGGTCGGCATTCAGGCACCTTAATGGCTGATTCCTAAAATCTAGGAAATTTTGTCATGACAACTTTGACAACTTTTGTCAAAATTGTCATTTTCACATTTTGAGTGTCCTAATTGGTTTCAAACTCTACCAATTGACCTCAAATGGTTAGAAAACAAAAAAAAATTAAAAATCTTCCCAATTTGGGATTTTGGTCAACTCTTTGACTTTTGAGTTGACTTCTAGGCCTTAGACTTCTAGAACCAACTAGACTCAAACAACACAACCCTAATCTTTCCAAACCTAAACCATACCTCAAACAAACACTAGGGACTTTATACTTAGTCCTTATTTATGGATGGTTGGCCAAACCAACCTACAAGCCAAAATTGATTAAGATCTTTCAATAGACCTTAAGGGTGCTCCTGCACCACAACCCAATCAATTGTCTTATACAGTGATGGATACACTCAAAACCAGACCAATCAGTCTTAGATGAGTCATTCATTTTTGAAACTAGGCACATTGATCAAATTGGCTTCATCACTTCAAATCAAGTCAATTTTTTCTAAATAGCATCTCTGCCAAGTAGGTGAAAACCTGGTAAACAGGCACCTCTTGTACTCAACGCTCCATCTATCAATGCTCAGTCTTGGCAATCCTTTGCTTCAGTTTGTACATATCTTTCAGTCACTTTCATAAAACTTTGGTTCTTCTAAGAACCCTCCTGGCTTGAAACTAATCCAGAGTCATAGTCTGGGGGTAATCACATCGGCTCTGTCCTCACAGTATGAGTCAAGTCAGTCATCATCATTTTGTACTAGGGGAATGGGTCCCCAAATCAGATCACATCTTTGGATTACACCAGAGTCAGTAATCTTGTCATTCCTGAAGGACAACTCTCTACTGACGCAAACGAGTGTTTCTCAACACCCTAATCAAAAGTGTTTCTTAACACTATCTTTGGACACATCTATGTTTCTTAACACACATTGGCTTCTGCAAAGGTAAACAATAGATTGATAGAAATCAAACACATCGCACTCACAAGAACGACGGTGTTTCCCAACACCTCCTACATATACACATCCAAAAACTTTGAAACTAGAAGAAGTATGGTGAACTTCTATTTGTATGTTGTCTGTTCTCATTGATTTTCATTAATCTTTTCTTTATCTACTACTTATTGGTGTGGTCCCAATGATCCAACAATGTCAAATAAATAGGGTGTATGTGATAAGAGCTCCTACATTAAGGCGAAAAAGCATCACATCCCTTGATCCTATTTATTTGTATGCCAAGTTAAGGTTAGAACTATCTCCTTGACTGTTATTGCTCTACTTGTTTATGCAAGATTGCACCCATGGTTATCTTGGCTTTGAATGCCTCAATACTGGTGTAGTCTTTCTATATCAAACTAGAAAAAATGTTCAGGTCATCTCGGCTTTTGTGCCCTGATGCTTACATTAGTTTCTCATATCTTATCCAATAAAAGTCATATTCATATTCTTATGGTTGCAATGGAACCAGTAAGGATTGTATCAACTTAGATGTTCCAAAAATGCTCGATGATGAAAAATTTCACTGCTAAAGGTTCAGTGACTACATCTTAGGCTGCATTCATGTTAGTCTTGCATCTACATCTGCATCTACATGGTGTTGAAATCTACATAATACTGATATCTCTCTGTAATATGAAGGATCTGAGGTTCTTATTGATCAATATTCCTTTTTCCAAGTGATCAGTTGTGCATTGATTGATATGAAGATGACACCCCTCGCTAATTTTATTGTCTTGATTCCATTTTCAGGATTGAAATCAAATCTAAAATTGACCGCTTGCACAACCAATGGAAATCCCTCATTCTTTTCTTCTAATCAATCCTTGTATCTTACTTTTGGTTAATCTCGGTCAAACATGACATCCCATTAAGTACATCTTTTGTCCTAACCGCTTGGGACCTATTTCTAATCAGATAAAATTCTTCTTGCATCATATTATCAATTGAATTAATTCTCATCACTGGGGTACCTAGCCATATTTAAATTTTTCTCCTGAGGGGGCAGGATCAGGACATCAACATTCCAGTGATCACATCCTCAATCAAAACCCCATCGCTTGGGGCATCTCAGCTTCATCGCAACAAATCAATTTGAGATCATCTTAAATCAAAGGCAACCTAATCAATGGTCTTATACAGTGGTAAATACACTCGAAACCAGACAAGATTGGTCTTATATGGGCTATTCATTATTGAAACCAAATACATTGATCAAATTGGCTTCATCGCTTCAAATGAAGTCAATTTGCTTGCTAATTAGATCTCTTAACGGTAAAGCAGTTTCATCATTTCAAATCAAACTGGTTATTCTTTCAAACCAATCAAAAGTTTTAAGAGTTATTAACAGATGTTCAGTTTCATCGCTTCAAATCAAGCTAAGTATTTTGTTTATATCTTTTGATTGATCTTCATCCAATCAAGCTTGGAGTCGGTCTTCTTCTTCAAAAGAATGGTTTCATCGCTTCAAATCAAACTATTATGGGTCTTCTCACTACAGGTCTTTGAATCAATGCATTGATTGCACATCAATTCAAAGAGGGGCAAATATAATCACACAAAAATGGTCATCTAAACCCTAGACCCCCAATCACAACAATTAATCAAGAAACCCTAATCTTGATAAACCCTAAGTCCTAAATCAAACAAGCAATTCTTCAATCTATCAATTTGCAGCTAATCTAACCTGAACCCTAGGTCCTAATCAATCATCACACTTGATTAAATAATTAATTCCCGAAATCATAATACATTGGAAAATAAACCTTATGTTAATTATTTAATTGATATTTTTGATATATTAATTAAATAAAGTTACAAAATTGTCAATTAAATCAAAAAAGGAATTAAATTAATTATAAAAACAAAAATGTGCATTCAAAATCAATTAAATTATTAAAAATGCATATCACATCATCAAATCCAGTTAACTGATTATCAAATTGGAAACAATCTAGTCCCACTCAGTTAACTGATTCTCCACTATTTATCATTTTGGAAACATTTCAGTTGACTAAGAACTGAATATGGAAGTTTCCAAAAAGACTGATCAGTCAGTTCAATCAACTGACTCTTTCGACCAATCAAATTGCTTGCACATGGATTGTGCTTCCTCAAATCTAATCTGAGCCACTCTTTTCTTTCGATCTTGACCATCGATTCGAGACAAATCTCTATAAAAGAGAAGCTCATTTCCTTCACAAAGGATCCTAACTTCTTCTATCGTTATTATGCTGCATTTTCTTTTCTAGCATTCTTAGCTTTTAATAATTTAGTGTTGTTGTTATTACTTTCAAGCATGCAAACAATCTAATTTAGAGCACATTTGATTTTGGGTTTAAAATGAATCTTAAACATTTCATTTGGTGATTTTAAAATAAATCTAATTAGCTTGGATTAACAACAATCTACATCTTGCATTTATCATTTAGATTACTCAATCATAGAGTTTAAAAATCCTTCATTTAGAACAGTGTGGAGTCACTGGACTTTGCGATGACCTGAGAGAAAAGTCCATACTCCTGCCTACTAGAAGGAAATGAACCAATGTCGGTTAGCCTTGGGAATTTCATTATTTTGATTTTTTATTTTCTAACCCTCTAACCACTTAATCGATCACTGAAGTGTGTGTGTTTGAAACTACAGGCAAAGACCCAAATTCATGCATACAATATTATTTATCTTTTCTACTGTACAATCATCTTTAATAAGACTGAGAGCTGCCTCTTTCATCTGTTTCTCCGTTTGAAGTGCATAAGTCCATCTTGTTGATATTTTATCATACAAATTGGAAGGAAGGTGGTGGAACCCATGTTGACAAAGTGACTTATATCCATTCTTGTTCAGGGAAGTAACTATTTACATATGCCTACTTGTCTTTTGTAGCTTCTATTTTCTATCATTCTTGTATTATCAAAGTGTTATCATGTATCTTTTCACTTTCATATGTCTTAATGTTTAATGTTTTGAGATTCTCATTGTCTTAGAATCATTTTCTTAAGGTTCCTTTTCACTAAGGGAAATCTAGGAACCTGATCTTGTGACTTTCTTCTCTTACAGATATAATGTGATTACAATTTATCTTGAATATGCTTTTGATTAAGTTTAAAATCTTATGTGATGTTTTTTCTAATATGCTTGAATGGAATCCGACATATCTTACCATTACATTATAAATTACTAATCCACATTGATGATAAAAATAGTCAACTTGCAATCATGACCTAAGAGGAAATATTTTAAAAGATGATTATATCCTTGACTCAATGATGCTTTCAAATGTTTTAATTAGCGATCTATCAACATTTTGAAGAGGTTGATCTTGTCTTA
>MU223431.1:1194600-1210625 GCA_018584345.1 Thuja plicata | reverse complement strand
GGTTCTAGCCAAATTTCAAGAACTCAAAGCACTAGTGGAAAACCAAACCAGTAAGAAAATTAAAATTCTTAGATCAGACAATGGTGGGGAATTCACCTCTGATAACTTCAAAAACTATTGTAAATCTATTAGGATTAAGAGGGAGTATATTGTACCTTATAATCCTCAACAGAATGGAGTAGAAGAAAGAAAGAATATGACCATCATTGAAGCAGCAAAGGTCATGATGCATGATCAAAATATTCACATATCATATTGGGAAGAAGCTGCTAACACTGTTGTTTACATTCAAAACAGATGTCCTCATGCTATACTAGAAAACACCACACCAGAAGAAGTATTTACAGGAATTAAACCTGACTTAAGTCACTTAAGGGTATTTGGTTTTCCTGTGTATATACATATACCAAAAGAGAAAAGGACTAAATTAGAACCTTCTGGCAAGAAAGGTATTTTCCTAGGCTACAGTGAGGACTCTAAAGGATACCGAACCTACATACCTGGTCAAAAAATAGTAGAAGTAAGCAGAGATGTTAAATTTGAAGAAAACTTCTTATCTACAGATAATGAGGACAACATCTCTATAGATTTTGATAGAGATCTCTCACTTGAGAAAGAGAGGGAGGATAACAATTCAAACATGAATTCAACACAGATAAATAATGAAGAAGCAATCCCAGAATTTGAACCTTCTTGCTCAGATCATGAAAACAATAATAAAAAGAGACCATTATGGGCTAGAAAAATTCTTGAAGAGAACAATGTGGAACCAGTACAAATTTTCAGAGAGAACAAAAGAACTAAAACACAAAAATGTTACAATGCACTTCTATCTGAACTCTCAGAATCTAAACCTGTTAGTGTTGAGAAAGCCTTATCAAATCAAGCCTGGAGGGAAGCAATGGTTGAAGAATATCAGTCCATTTTTAAAAATGATGTATGGGATATTGTTCCTAGACCTAAACATAAGTCAGTTGTATCATCAAAATGGCTATTCAAAATCAAATATGCACCAGATGACAGTATTGATAAACACAAAGATCAGTTTGTTGCAAGAGGTTTTTCATAGAAGGCAGGCATTGACTATGAAGAAAATTTTGCTCCAGTAGCATGATACACATCTGTCAAAACCATACTTGCCATTGCAGCCTCTAAAAGATGGAAAGTTCATCAGATGGATGTTAAGACTGCATTTCTAAATGGTAAAATTGAGGAAGAAGTTTACATTGAACAACCGGAAGGATTCCTCACACATGACAAAGATAAATATGTATGCAAACTAAAGAAAGCACTATATGGACTTAAGCAGGCTCCCAAAGCATGGTATGAAAGGATAGATCAATACTTGAACAAATTAGGGTACTCCAAGAATACTGTAGACCCTAATATATATTTCAAAATGGAAAAAGGTGACATGATAAATCTAGTTCTCTATGTCGATGACTTACTCATTACAGGAGAAGATCATCCTATTGATAAATGTAAAAAGGACCTAGTAGCTGAATTCAACATGAAGGATATGGGCCTACTTCACTACTTCTTAGGTCTTGAAATTATTCAAAAGAAAGATCACATTCTCCTAAGTCAAAAGAAATACATTTCTRACATTCTGAACAGATTTGGYATGACAGATTGTAAACCATTAGCTACTCCCATGGAGACAAACCTTCACAAGTTAAAAGATGAAGCAGAAAATTCAGAACCTGCAGACCCTACACTATACAGACAAATAGTTGGATCTCTCATGTATCTAGTAAACACACGTCCTGGTATTTGCTATGCCACCAATGTACTAAGTCACTTCATGTGTGAACCTAAGCAGATACATCTAATGGCAGCCAAACACATCTTGAGATATCTAAAAGGGACAAGTGAACTTGGGCTAAAATATGATAAGACTGAAATCCAACTTCAAGGTTATTCAGAATCAGATTGGGAAGGAAGTTCCACAGATTGTAAGAGTACCACACGTGTTTGTTTCAGTTTAGGTTCTGTAGTAATTTCTTGGTTTAGTCAGAAACAATCTGCAGTTGCTCAGAGTTCAACAGAGGCAGAATACATGGCTGCATCCATGGGAGATTGAGAAGCAGTATGGTTAAGAAAATTTATTTTTGACCTATTTGGTACACCTTTAGTACCCACTATCATTCATTGTGATAATCAGAGTTGTATCAAGCTCTTTGTAAATCCTATTTTTCACAATCAGTCAAAACATATAGAGATCCCATATCACTATGTGAGAGATATGGTGGATAGAACGATCATTAAACTGATCTACATCAGTACTGAAGAACAAAATGCAGATATCTTTACTAAACCTCTTGTAAAAGTAAAGATAGATTTCTTCAGAAAGAAAATTGGTTTGATCAAAATATGAATGTAAATATTAATGTACATTGAATAAAATATTGAAATATTTCAAATTGTGAAGATGACAATCTTCTGTGTATGTGTAGGTTACTATGTCAAGGTGACGATCTTGACAATAGTAACCAGGCTTCAAGATCGACTCCCGTAAGGGTTTGTCCCAGATAGGACCGGACATCTTGTTGCTCATGTTATTACTTGTTGGATGATAATTTGTTAGGATCGACTCTCGTAAGGGTTTGTCCCAGATAGGACCAGACATCTTAACGCTTAAATTATCACTGTGTAATAACTCATCATGATTGACACCTTTATGTGTCCTGGATTGGGCCAGATATCATGATATATAAAAATTCTACAAATATATTAAACTCTCTCTCAAGAGGGAGTGTTAAAGTATTATTCATTCGTGTTTAATAAATGATGAGACAATCATAAAATATATGTGTGTGTGTGTATAATATAATATAATAATTGAATATATTTTAAATTAAAGATATAATATATATTAATATGGTCATGAGTGAAACCATATATATATATAATATATAATATAATATAAAATAAATAATGTAATGATATATTATTGAATCGATTGACTTAATAGTCGATTACCATTATCGGCACGCATTAGTATTGTGACTGTTATATATTAACAGTCACGATACTATCGTGACTGTTAGTATATAACAGTCACGATAATATCATGACTGGCAATATTAATAAAATAGTCTTTCATTATATGCGCTTGATTATGCAGTTTTAATATGCGGATTAATACATGCATAAATACAATAATCACATACTATACAATATGTTAGTATGAACAGTCATGACTCATCAATATGATGAGTCATGTCTTTTCATACTTACATCTTTTGGATTCAATATATATAGTCATATCAATCAATCAACAAGGCAATTGTATTCTACTACAACAATTCAGTTTTATCTTCAGATCATAATTCCTTAACACACCCCATCATCAGGTCAGTATAACCTCTTAGATCATTCAAAGAAGACCTCAAAACAAATTTCCATCTATGAGTTGCTTCGCATTGCGCCCAATCATAAAGCAACCTTAGACACAACTTTGTAGTAGTCCTCTACTCTAAAATATATAGATATTGACAAATTTCATGCCTTCGTGGGACATCTATCTACACAACACCATGTTTCCTTCACTGAAAAAGACATCCTAGACCATAAACTATCTCACAATGATCCTTTGCATCTTGAAGTCTTTGTCCACCTCCATAAAATTAGACAAGTCTTGATAGATGGCAGAGCAGGTCTAAATATATGTACACTAAAATTGGTGAAATCACTAGGCTACTCTGATAGTTGTGTAGATGTTACCAAAAATACCATAATTAGAGCATATGATGATGAAGAGTTTCCTTCTCGAGGATTAATAATCCTTCTAATCAGACTATGTCCCTCAATGTAAGATATTGAATTCCAGGTACTGGATTTAGAGCTAGGTTATAATATGCTCCTGGGACGACCATGGATCCATTCTATGTAAGTTGTACCATCTACTTATCATCAATGCTTAAATTTTCCTCATGATGGGGTTAAAATCACCGTACCTGGTGATAGAGATCCTTTTCTTTACTGCACACATCTTAGAGGAGCTATTTCTAATCAAGTACCCAAAAATCATGAGACATCTAATGCCTCCTAATCTCAAAACATAGATTGTAAATACTTGCATAAATTAACTAAAGAACCCACATCAAAGCTCAAAATAAAAGTTCATGAAAATGTATGTGGAGAGCACACCTATTTAGGCTTCTTATGTGTAGGAAAGATATCGATCTCACCCCGTTCTTATGGAAAACCTAAGCAACCACTTCAAAGGAAACAACAATTATCAGTAGTCTATCCACCAATGATTTTTGTAAGATGGGGATACATACATGAGGAGATCATTGAATAAAACTTATCTTCTTGGTTCTATATAGACAAAGAACCCCTTGAGATCAAAATTTTAGTACATGAATATGGACAAGGGTACATTATTGTCCAAAATCAAGGGTACAATGGATGGCCTGGATTAGGAAAAAATGAACAAGGAATTATGAAGCCATTTGCACCTACCCAAAACCTAAAGTGTCATGACTTAGGTTATAGACCACCAGTAGAAGGTATTATGAATACCTCGCTACCCTCTGATATTAACACTTGTGTTTATAAAGAAGTTGAGAAAATTGAGGAACTCCATTTAGACACAAATTTGAATGAATATGAGTGGAATTACCCATACACCACCAACACCTTATATCTTAACACTGTCATTGCTCAACTCTCTTTATGATATAGGCCCATAGATCACCGAGGTTAGATTAAGGAATTTTAAAAATGATATGAACCTTCATCCTCATACTCATCAAAAACCTATGAATCAATAAGTGATTCCTATATCAATACCTTGACTGAACTCCCAATTTTGTCTTTTCAAACCAAGGATAGCATAAATTTGGTTTACCCTGACCTTATTTATTGGGAACAACAAAATCTGCTGACCATAGACATTTTTGAGAATGAAGAAGCTATTGCTTAATTCTTTGGACTAAGACAAGGCATACCTATGGGCAACCAAAAAGTAGGCTTTAGGATTGAATTGGATAGAAAGACATACTTTGGGGAGTTATATCAATCCTCTAGTCATAAAATTGAAAAATAAAATAGAAGGCTATTAGGTGAAAACTGAAAGGTACCTTCTAGCTGCAAAAAAGTAAAATAAAAGGCGTATCCGAGGGTGAAAAATTTTCTGAGATGCCTAAGGGTGGAGAAATTGATATACTTCCCATTACAGAAGAAAAATCATCATTATTGGCAGAGAAAACAATAAAAATAAATATTAGCACCACAGAAACACAAAGAATAATCCACTTGGAAGAGTCATTAACACTAGAAGAAAGAGAAAAATTCATTTAGTTCTTTAAGGAAAGACAAATTAAATTTTCATGGTCATAATCTGACATGCCTAGATTAGATCCAAAATTAGTACTACACCATCTACAACTAAAGCTGGGGGAAAAACCATACAAGCGGAAGCTGCACAAGATGCATCCTACGATAGCAGAGTTGGTCAAAGAAGAATTAAAGAAAATCCTGGATGAAGGATTTGTAAGACCTATTGACTATGTTGATTGGATCTCCAATATGATACCTATGTCTTAATCCTATGGTGCCATAAGAAGTTGCACTAATTTTAGCGATTTAAATTTGGCTTGTCTGAAAGATGACTACCCCTTACCGAATATTGACATGACCATTGATCTTATTTTTTATATAAAATGTTGTTGCTCATTGATGGTTTCTAAAAAATGTAGGTCACACATATCAAAGAGCAATGTTGACTATCTTTCATGATATGATCCATATCACAATGGAAGACTATGTTGACAATATATTGGCAAAATCCCTGGAGAGGAATCTACATTTATTGGTATTAGGGCCAATCTTTGATAGACTCCAGGAATATAAGGTATGGTTAAAACCAAATAAGTGTGTCTTTGGGGTAACATCAAGAAATTTGTAGGGATTCATTATCCCCCACAAAGTAATAGAAATTAATCCTGAAAAGGTTCAAGCAATTATCAGTATATCTTTTCCAACAACTCTAAGCACCTAAGAAGTCTACAAGGAAGGCTACAATTAGTAAGATGATTCATTTCATAGCTAGCTGATAAGTGCCATCCGTTAAAATACTTGCTACACAAAGATGTAAAATTTGCATGGACAAAAGATTGCCAAAATGCATTTCAAGTATTGAGAGATTATATTCTCTCAGCACCAGTACTAGTGGTGCTCATTCCTAATTAGCCCATACTATTATACATATTGGCTACAAAGGACTCACTAGGGGCATTATTAGCATAAAATGGTTTAGAAGGAAAAGAAAGAGCTATCTAATACATCAGTCAAACACTTGTGGCTTATGAATTAAACTATACTGTAATTGAATAAGCATGTTCTGATGTAATTTTTGCTTCCCAAAAGCTCAGACATTACATGTTAAGTCACAAGATGATCCTAATATTAAATATTGATCCATTAAAATATATATTGAGTAAAGCCACCTTAATAGGGAAACTCGCCAAATGGGTCATATACTCAGTGAGTTCGGCATTGATTATATGGATAGAAAAGAAATAAAAGGATAAGCTATTGCAAACCAACTAGAAGATGCATCATTAACTTTTAGTCATCCGATGTTGATAGAGTTTCCAGATGAAAGAATATTTTCTCTTTAGGAACAAAAATAGTGGAGATCATACTTTGAGGACTCTCACACAAAAAATGGATCAGGCTCCAACGTAGTATTTATCAGTACTCCCCAAGGAGACTCCATTCGTAGGTCCTAGAGGCTGAGTTTTGACTGCACCAACAATATATCCAAGTATGAAGTACTGATCATAGGGCTCAAAACAATTGTCCAGTGGAAGATCCAACAACTACAAGTGTATGGTGATTATCAACCAAGCCATCGATAGTTGTGACACTTAGGATGATAAACTGATTCCCTATAAGGCCTTAATGAAAGACATAAAGCAACATTTTGAAATGATATCATTTGAGAAAATCTTGAGAATCAATAACAAAGTAGAAAATGTTATGGCCACTATAGGATCTTTTCTTGACGTGTCACTAGATGTGACAAATTTTGAATTCATGGTGGAATGTCTCATCATCCCTACCTTTGAAGTTCCCAAGTTTGAGGTTGTGTGTGAAATTGTTGGTCTTGATTCTCCCTGGTACCAAGATATATATGCCTACTTGACTAGCCAAACTATCCCCCTAGACTTGTCCCAAAACCAAAAGAAGTCCTTGATAAGGCAAGCCTCTTGTTACACTATCATTGACAATACACTTTACCGACGTAGTTTGGATGGAACACTCCTCAGATGTCTTAACTCGTAAGAATCACAATTAATGATATTAGAAGTATGTGAGAGAATTTGTTGTAGTGGCTTGAACATAGCCAAGAAGCTTTTAAGAATTGGTTATTATTGGCATACAATGAAAAACAAACAATTACTCATTTGTACAGAAGTGCAGTAAGCATCAGATTCACGGGAACCTCATCCATGCACTTTCTCAAGAGCTGTAGCCACTAACATCATCATGGCCCTTTTCACAATGAGGGTTTGACTTAGTTGGAAAGATTCATCCCTCATCCTCTTATGGTCGTAAATACATAATCACAACCACTGAATATTTCACAAAGTGGATTGAAGCAATTCCCATGACCTACACCACTGGAAATAAGATTTCCAAGTTTCTTTTGAACTTTATCATAAGTTGGTACAGTGTTCCACTGACCATCATTATAGATCATGGCTCCCTGGATCCCCCTTCAAAAATAAACAAGTAGATGAGCGTTGCAAAAAATTCCATATCCACCTGTAATATTTGAAATGGGGTGTTTAGGAATTTAGGAATATGAAAGGTGTTGAAAGAGGATAAGGTGATTTGTTAATTTTTGTTAGGGAGAAGATAAGATGTTCCTCTTTTATTCCCAAATGCACAAATGGAAGATCCAAGTTGATCAACCCAAAAGAAGGGCTAATGTGCAAATGAATCAACTATTTGGAAAGGAGAATACGAAGGGAATCTTAAATTTTGTTAATTATATGTATAGAAATGATATATGAAAACAATTGAAGAAATAAGAGAAATGCACTAACCTTGAAATATTGCAGATTAAAGAATGTTGTTTTCTAAGGTCTATAGACTATTTCTAGAAAAACTGACAGTTGATCCCAAACCAGAACACAGAGACGAACAAAACCAAAAAATATTTTTCTGTTATGATGTCATCTTATGAAAAAGGTTGACCTTGACCCACAAATGTCAACCCTAACCCAATAATGTTGACCCTGACCTGCACAGGTCCAACAGAGAATCTGTTTGCACCGTCTGAAAGAAAGTTGAAAAGGGTATCCAGATCTAGTCTCAAATCTGATGTTCTGAACCTGTACCTACAAGAAAAGGAGGATTTTTTGTTGTGGGGGAGGGGTTTTCCTTGGTCAAACCCCAGTTTTGGAATTAACCTCAAATTTATGTAATTGAAATTGTAGAAATGGACAAAGTAAATGCTTAAATTTACCTTGCTTGTAAAAGTCCTTATGGCGGATTCGAATCCTTGGATCCACAAGTGTGCTTCAAAATGTGGAGTTTAGAAAGGTAGGATGTCTTCAATCTCTTTCTTGTAGGTCTCCAACACCAAGTCTTGAATGGGTTCTTGAATTTGGAATAAACTTGGAAGAAGGTGGATGGAGAGATCACCAAAAGGGCACTATGTAGCTTGAGTCCTTCAATGGCCTCCAATGGATCTCCTTCATGAAAATGGATGCTTGAGTGGATGAATTCTTTCTTGAAATCTTGCTTGATTTCTTGCTTGATGATGTTTCTCAATTTCTCAAGGATGCAGAGGCTTCAATAGAGGACTTTTTTCTCAATATCGCTTAGAGAAAATGAGGGGAGAAAGGCTCCCTTTTATATGAAATTAGGGCACAATCTTCTAAGGAGACTGACATAGGATAATTAAATTCCAATTAGACCCATGCCCCTAGAAGAGGACCTATATTAAATATAATTTAGGAATCGACGCTTCGGAACCCGAAACAGCAGACCCAAAAGCAGGAAAACACTTTTTGCAAAGACCAACATCTGGAAAATGTGAGACCCCAGGATCTAGACGCTGGGTCAAGGTCAAGGTCAACCTTGACATAGGTTAGGGTTGAGGTTCACATAGACCTAAAAGGTCAACCCTAACCCTAAAGCCCAGAATCACCAGTTTACAGTTTAGAATGCAGAAATCAGGCTAAACATGAGTGGAAAGAGGGACAAAATAGGAGGGAAGCCATGTCAAGATCAGGAACCCATTCAAGGCGCTTGTCATGACCCCAAACCACTTACTCAGAAGACTAAACAAGTCTAAAATGGAAGTGCTTCCATTTTCTGACTATACACCACCATATCTATTCCTCACTCTACTTCCCCCAAGGTAACAACCAGGCTAAGACTATGAATAAAACCATTATAAAAATCCTAAAAAGGATAGTCAAAAAACCTGGTTGGGACTGACACCTCCAACTCAACCACATCTTATGGGTGTACTATAGTAGTTTCCATACTCCTGCAAGAGCCACTCCATACTCACTAGTATGCAGTACTAAATCTATCTTTCCTATAGAGGTTGAGCTCCCATCCTTGTGTGTATCACTTAAACACATCATTTCAGATGAGGACTAGATCAAGTATCTCGATATAATAACTATAATTAATCGATGAAAAGATATAGAAGGAACTAACACATTTGTAATCATATCAAAAATGTCTCAGGAGAAGCTACAACAAAAAGGTCATTCCTAGAGCTTTTGAAGTTGGTGACCTATTCCTAATGGAAAATCATAAAATTCAAACAGAAAGAGAAAAACCAAAAAAGTTTAAACCAAATTGGTTGGGTCCTTATATAATCACAACAGTCTATGGGTCTGGAGCATATCAGATATCCACATCAAATGGCTAGTCTCTATTAGACTCCATCAACATCTTGCATCTGCGCAAGTACTCTTCATAGCTGTCAGAGTAGACCTATTTCAAAAATAAATAAAAAATCAAAAAAATGGTTGGTGAAAACATGGCAGTTAGGCGTCTTTGGTGACACAAAAATAGGAATACAAGAGAAATAAATTCATCCTATGGTGAAAACCACTTTGGTGGCACCTTGGGCAAGTATCATGGTGAAAATTGGGCAATCTGACGCTATGTGTAGAGATCGTTGTTGCACCATCTATCTTAACTCTAACCTGGTATCATTTGTCATTTTACCCCATATTTTGCACTAAAACCTATCGTGTCTTTAAGCTTGTCAATTGTCTATGTCCCATAGTCCCATATTCAGCACAAAGTTAGTCTACCATGGTTATTTCATAATAAATTGCCCATTTTGTTTTTACTTGGGGCACCCTGATGTCATGATCCTTCAAGCACTGAAAATACCAAAAAAATGACAAAAACTTCTAAAAATTCTAAAAATTAGAAAAAAATTCATCAAAATTTTCAAAAACATCAAAAAATTATCCTAAGAAAACAACAAAAACATTTGTAAAAAGTCCTAAAAATTTGTCATCAGACAACCAAAAATATTTTTAAAAATTTGAGAAAATTTGGAAATAAATCTCCTTTGCATATCAATTCTATTCTTTGCATTTCAAAATAGGCATTGAATGAGGTTATACAACAAGTCTGAGCTTCAACAAAACCAAGTCAAAATAGTCAAACTTATCAGCAACTCCTCAGTCAAATTGGTCACATTGTCTCATCTATCAACAGAGTCCCATAGAAAGTCTTTTGTCAAAAAAATCATGTTGTCTTAGACAAGGAAAGGAACACTCAAAACCAGATGAAGAATTCTTACACAAGGTATCTTATACTTCATTTGATAACATCAACAGAATGTCAAAATTAAATGTTCAAACTACTACAAAAACATAGACACATTAACAGTATGACTACTTACTTGTTGAGTCGAGTTGGTCTTATTATGCCTTGATTTTTGCAAGTCATGTTCTTATGCATCTCCATGATTCTATTATGAAATTAGATATTTTTATATGGTTCATGACTTATCTTTTTGTCTGTTGTTTGTGGGATACTGGCCGTGAAATCTTAAAAGATCATTTTGGGTGTTTGTGGTAAGAGCCTTCACATCCACATGTGATATCTAATTGTAGGGCTTGCAATAGATAATTCAGTTGTGATAAACCACACATAGCTTGGCTCTTAACTCCTGACCTGGATGGATTGGCCCATATTCCTTGTATGTTCAAAGTTCTTGTTAAAATGCAAAAGGATAGTAGTGCCTGGATTATTAATATCTAGGTACAATGGTATTCAATTTTTATATAATAAAAGTGGCTCAATGATGAAAGAATTTTATAAAATAAGTTTGAATTCAAGACATGTTAAAAATAAATTCATGTTTCAATCAAGATTCATTCTCCCTTTTCTCTCTCATTTTCCTATCTATCACTACTAAAAATTCTCTCTGTTGGTCCTAACAAAATCGTTAAGATAAAGTATCATGATACAACAACAAAAAATACGCATCCTGCATGTTAGTTTACATACATCATATACTATATAATACACATCATAAATGCATTCATACATCATATAAAATCACATGTAGATCATTTACCATAGTCTATCATTTAAAATTTGCATCATAGCTAGTCATAACATCACATATGAAAATGTAAAAAAAATTAAGTGTTGAACACATCATCATAACATTCATCATAATAGTAAATGCATACATAAGGAGGAGCATATCATAGACCCTAGAATATCATAAACATCATGTACATCACATAAAGCATAAAGAAAGATAGATCATAAACACATCATATAGGGCCGCTAAAACTACATCATATATAAAGCTTGAAATCTATCATGGTACAATGTTAAAAGGAGAGCTCACAAGCTCGCAAAATATATGCAAATAAGTGTCTATATAAAATCAACAAGTACTACCTCTGCCCTCTGGTCCATGAGGCCTAGGTGGTATTGAACTCAAATTCCTAGCCCCGGTATGGCCTGGAGGAGCACCTGTCACTGATGGTGATGCTCTTCTAGGTTGTACGACTGCACCACTGCCTTGGGATCTTTGATTCTGTTGAGACTGATGAGAAGGGGTGTAACTGGGAATCCTCTGTGCAATAGGTACAACCTGCTCATATTCCCCCTGCCAGTAATCAATCTCCCTCTTCATCTCTAGATTCTATCTAGTGCTCTCTACCCCTGCTTGGAAGTATCTATTAATAATTTGTTGGGTAGTGGCATCCTGAACACTGGAAATAAAGTCCATAACCTCTTTATTTTTTTCCCTAGTTCTAGCATCTGCTTCTTTCTCCTTTCCCTCACCTGCGTGTATCTCTGCCCTCATACTATCCCTCTTTGCATCAATCTCACTCTCCATCCTCCTCTCCAAGGAAGTCACCCTCCCATCATACCAATGACTCTCTGCATCCACCACCTAATCCCTAACATATGCCCCCATCGCCCTAGCATCGGCTTGACTCACTCTCCTCAATAATCTATTAGACCGACCCTGTCATTTTTGATAGTGTTGTCTCAAACTGTCTATATTTGCAGTGTCAATGTCAAAACTAGGCCCTTCTTCTCTCATAGGTACATCTTGTACTGGATCATCAAAACCCCCATGGCCACATCCATCAGTCATGTGTCATCCCCACCTATGGTGACGTCAACCAGATCAATGTCATTACTTCTTGCAACATCCTCCATATGCTCATCACTACTACTCCTAGTCTCCTCTGAACTACTACCAGTCACATCAACATAAGTTTCCTCCTCTCCCACACCCTTTGTAGTGGCTAAAGGAGCATCACTAGGAGGAATAAATGGGGCAACTGCAACATTAACCCCTCCACCACCCCTATCATGTTCATCTACATATCCTCGACCTCCATCTCTTCCTCCTCCTTTTCCTTTGTCTCTCCCTCCTCCATGACCACCACCATCTCCAACATCATCACCATCACCTCTCCCACCTCATCCTCCATCTCTCCCTATCCCTCATCATCTCCCTCCTTGACCATCCCATCTAGCTATACTATCACGTCTCTCATATCTCCTCCTAGGTTGCTGGACTCATCAATGCATATCAATAGGAATTGGTACCCTCAGATCCATATATAGAATAGGCTTGTGTGTAGTCCAGCAAACATCATACTCAGCTATAGTCCTTGAATATCCAACATCTAACCTTCATTTCCATCTCAACAGTCCCAACATGGTAAATTGTTCAATTGTGATCTATATAGGGATAACAGGTCCCCAACCTATGACATCCATAACACAGCTGGAAAACTATGCTGACCCAATTGCACTCCTTGCCTCTCTCCAAATTCTCTTAAAACCCTACCAGGTAACTATATCTCAATGATATAAGAATACTGAGTAGAACTCCCAATCAAATACCTCTCTAGTTGACAAAACTAGAGATTCTCATCCTCCCCATCCCAAACCGGACATCCAACATATGACCTCCATCTGAAATCTTGTAGAGTATCCAACAAATGTTTCCAATATCAGATGTGTCCCACCTATCTATGAACAAATGCCTCATAATAAAATACATCAGGTTATCTGGGCTATATCATTGGTCTGTTGAAGATCAGACATAATATAACAATATGCCCAAATGACCACACCTGCAAAAGTGTGACCCCACATCCCAAGCTCCGTAATATGTGATAAGCTATGTCATCAAGTTGATGGTATAACATAACCAAAACACATGATCCCCATGCATACACTATATCCCACTACCACATCTCACTAAAAATCTCCCTCAACCCAACAAGAAACCCATGCCCTCTTCTATCTGGTACTAAAAGACCTACTACCATTGCACACAACATCACAAATTATGGATCAAATCCCACCATGTCTCGTCGCCATATGATCTCATATCTATGAATCTTCAACTCATCCAAATGACAATAAAATAGGTCACATAAATCTTCTGTCCCAGTCAAGAATGAGTACGCAACCCTCTCCCCATGAATAGGAATCCTCATAATCCTATAAACGTCCTCTAGTGTCACTGTGCACTCTCCCATAGGAAGGTGGAAGGAAGAAGTATTTGAGTGTCATCGCTCATAGAAGGAGGTAAAAAGGCCCCTATTTGGACTAATCTTGGGCAACAAGGTAATATGAAGCAATACCAGGCTATCTAAGTGCTGATGATCCTCATCAGTCAATCTATGTCTATATGCAAGCCAGGCGGGATGACTCTCCCATGTCACGAGGACATCATCCCTAATATACATATGCAATAAAATCACACAGTCAACCTATATGGAATATACCATACATCTATGCTATGAATTCATATGCATGCATAGTAAAATTTCATTTTATTCATGAAAAAAGTTCAAAAAGAGTAAAAAATGCATTCATTCCAACTGGGAATCATTTATTTTTCATTCACAAAACCAAGTGTGTCATTTTATTATGCCAAGTGTAGCTCAATTAAGTGGTTAAAAGTGACAGGCAAGTGTGTCGATTCATTCCCTAAGTGCGGCAGATGAATGCACCAAGTGTTTCATTTTCCAACCAAGTGTGAACTGGTTAATAAAAACCCTAAAGCTAGGTGTGTTGCTTTATGGCTATAAGTGCATCAATTTTGACCCTTAAGAGTGTGTCGTTCTATCCTTCCAATGTTTGACCTAGTCTACGAAATAACACAAAAATGAGGAAAATTAATGTTAAAAGTGCAAAAATTACCAGAGCTGGGGCATCAGCTTGCCACTGATAAGTCTTGACTCAATTTGTGATGTGCACTCCATCCTCGTAACCCGCCATCGCACTCTACAAGCTTAGAAACTGCTCCTTCTATTCCTAGTTCTCCAAAAGCTCAAAGTGCACAATGAATTAAAAATTATCCTCAAAACCTCTTTTATACCCCCCAACCCACCTCGATGGGCATGCACACCTTGCATTTCTATTGGTCGCAATGTCTTTAACCTTACATAGTCCATAAATTTCACTTACAACCTTTTTTTTCAATCTGTAAATTGTGTTGTGATCCTGGTCACGATGTCAATGAAACGAGCCCTCCATTTCATTTTTCACTGCTTTCCTTGAGGGGGCACCATCATAACTAGTTGTTGACTCTATTTCACAAGGGCATACCTAGGCATATTTTTATCAATTATTCTTTGAAATAATGCTTGAAAACACATTATATAAAAGAGGAGCAAAATGTAGATACTTAAAAATGACCAATTGCTATAACTATGTGTTTTAGTTAACTCCGCAATTCTCTCTCCTGACTGATCAATCAAATCAGTTATCTATTTAATCTATCTCATCTTCTACTCCACCTCGTCAATTAAAGTCTTCAATCAAATTATTCAACGCTTCAGTCTATCTTCTTAACAGATCCATCTATTCTGTCAACATGCAATCAACTGAGTTTAGTTCGCACTCACTCTGAGTTTAGTTCGCACTCACTCTGAGTTCAACTCTTCAATCATAGGAAATCAACCCACCAATCATGGAATCTTGATTGGAACCCTGAAAATATTATAAATGGAGAGATAATTCTCTTAATTTGTTAACTAGAATCACTTTGAATTCTTATGATAGCACATTGAACACTCAAATTTGAGAGCCCACATTGCATAGATATTATAACAAAAAAGGAGGACTTTTGGTTTGCATGTTCATGTGTTTTGATTGATTTCATTATGATTTGATGATTATGCATGTCGATTATTTGCTTCCTCTTTTAATATTAGGAATACTAACTGCCAAACATATATCTTTGTGGTTGAGGTTTTGATGTTATTGTAGGTTTCTACAAATCCTTATTACCTCGATTCCAAGTATGGCACAAGCACAAAGGGTCACTACTTAGTACTAATAATGTCTCAGTGCAGGGACTCAAGAATAGAGTGTAATTACATGGCACATGGTGGCAGGGATAACTTTAAGAAACCCCCTCCTAGGAAGAAGTGTAAAATCCTGGCGAATCGTACATTAATTTAGGGGAAATTTTTTAATGATGATGGCGAAGTTTTTTTTCAAATTAAGAAAAAAATATA
>MU223431.1:1144835-1154975 GCA_018584345.1 Thuja plicata | reverse complement strand
AAGGTCACACCTAACAGTGTGTTTGTAACCTTTAACAGGGTTGGCTCTTAATAGGGCTCACTTCAGAAGAGTGAAAATTTGGGGTACCGGTCCCAGTGGTTTTTTCCCTTAACAGGGTTTCCACATTGAAATCCTTGTGTTATGTGTTTATGGTTTATCACTTTACTGTTTTACATTTCACATATGCATTTCAAGATTTATCGGTATACTATGCATATTTACTATGTTTTGGTAAATAAGTTTACTGCTTATCAGTAATCATACAAAAGAGAGATTAGCAAAGCAATCCGACAAGTAGAAAATTGATTAAAGTATTTCAAGGCATACATCTTGTAGAATAGAAGATAACTTGAGACATAATTAGTGGTTATAAGTTTTAAGGGTTGATTTAAGGATTAATTTTAAGTCCACTGATTCACCCCCCCTCTCAGTTATTACTAATAGAAATGGAGAAATACAATCAAATTATAAAAGGTGAACTTGTTGAAGCAAAGAAACACATTGAGAAACTTCACACCAGCAGTGATTTGATTGATGAACAGAGAGACAAACAGAAACCTAAAGCTAATATGATGGGTATTGGATTCAATGAAGCTTAATGTTCAAATAATCAAGAAGAGAAATCCAATGAGAAGATTGATGCTGAGAAACCTTCTATTGAAGAACCTAGAGAGCAGATCAGACCCTTCAGAGGTAGATGCTTTGGTTGCAACAAATTTGGACACATGAAGAGAGACTGTAGAGGTAATGCCCCTTTTAGAAATGTTTCTAGTTATTGTTATAATTGTAATGGATATGGGCACAAGAAAGCAGAATGCAAAAAACCTAATCAATCTGGGTATAGACAAGACAATGGAAGAGAATCTACAACGAAACCTACATGCTACAAATGTAACAAAATTGGACACATTTCAAAGTACTGTAAGCTGCAAGTTAATTAGGAAAGAAGACCTCCTGTATGTTACAAATGCAATAATCCAAGACATATAGAAAATTTTTACAGGTATAATGGATCAGACAAGAGAAGAGTACCACCTCCTATGAATTCACAGAAGAATGGAAATGATATTGGTAAGAGTGTTGCAGATTTGAAGATTGACTTTGAAAGTTGTTTTAAGAAAGAAGAAGATAAAAACAGTGGTAAGATTTGGAATATTAAAGAAACAAGTGAGACATCAGTTCAAGGAGAGTCAGTAGATGCTACTAGATCTTCGCCTAATGGTAGTAAAATAGAATCGACCTAATTGACCGATCATGGCTTTAGGGGGAGCATTGGATACAAACATCAGAATATATCCTACCCCAAAATCTATGTATTGAGCTTGATCAATCTTAGGTATGAACTTGGCTGACATCATGAAACATACATCTAAGAGCGCAACAGTAGCCGACACATATATTTTGTTCGCAAGATCTAACAATCGACTAGACAGTATTGAGTAAAACTGAAATGTATGACTTAAACTTGTATAAAGCACCATTCGATGACCTATCTCTTTACCATTTGACAAAGAGAGAGCTAAGGAGATCAAAGAGAAGAGAGATTAAGTCTATTCTACATTTGTCGTGCGTGATCGATTGAAGTATAAACATGGAATTCAACGAAAGAAAGGTATTTACATCATCTAGCTATGGATGCAGCTATTATTTTCAATGTTGTAGATCAACCTAGGTAAAAATATAAGAAACATCCATTTAAGTCCTGAAAAGAGGATCCAGAAGGAGCATTTTCTCAAACCCCTTATGGTGTATTACACGCAAAAGATATTAGGGCTTACATACACTATAAGTATGATATACTGGGAATTGATGAGATATCAACTCAGATGGAGTATATGACTGATAATGGAATCATGAAAGGAGAATACAAGCACATTGATCAATTGAGCATAATGAAAATTCTGGAATTATGCAAATTCGATGAAGATGAATGGTTTAAGATATTATTGAGCAGGGTACATGATTAGTTCATTTGGATAGGTGGTCAGCATGTGAAGATTTGTAGTGACCTAATTTATGAAATCACTGGCCTAGACAACATTGAAGCCATTCCTATTGCAAAAAAACATGTAAAGAAAGAATTTGAAACCCTAACTCATTCTAAATAGGAAAGGCAGGTAATGACTATGAATAACACCTTTCAGCAAGATGTAAGACTTATTTCTATGATACTTGGATACAAATTATACTACAGCAATAGACCTAACTCAGTATTTGCAGGAGTAATAATGATGGCATGGAGAATGGTGAAGGAGAAAGTGAAATATAACCTATGAGAAGTTCTGGCACAACAATTTCTTGAAAATGTGAAGCTAGTGAAGAAAGACAGAACTAAGACCTTCAGATTTGGTTCATTATTGATGCATGTGTTTATACACATTGAGCACAAATTTCCTGGCTTACATCCTAGTGGTTGGAAATCTGGGATACCTACTGGTATTCTAATCTCACAGAGCTACAAAAGACAAAATAGTACATGGGTTGATGGGGTATTGTTTGCTATGATCAAAATCCTTCAGAGAAAAATGAAAACCAAGTACAGGATACATGAGGACATTGTTGAAAAATACAAGGATACAATCTGTTTCATGGTTGAAACTGATTTTGTATGTTTTGAAGCAGCCACACCTAGAAAGAAATGGTGTTATCCCATGGGTTATGAAGTAAGATCAGAGGTACTTACCATGCAAGTAGAAAATGTTCTTGCATCAAAATTTGATCCATCAGAAGAAAGATGGGGAATATATGAGGAGAAATCAGCTAAGGTGAGAGAGGAACAGACTAGAGGTCTGAGGAAAAGAAAAATTGAAAACCTTGTGCATGAATGTGGTATAAAATTAGGGTTGATAGAAGAAGAACTGAAAGAAGTGAAAAAGAAGATGACAGATAGATCTCTTGGACTGGAAATCGAAAGTACTACAGCCCCTCCCACTCCTGAGGTAGCAATGGTAGATATTACACCTCCTCCATCACAACAAACATCACAAACAGAGAACATCACTCCTAGAGTAAACACTAGATCAAGCATGCAGACATCGCCTAAAGAATAGAGCACAGTGAGAGAAGAGAAGAAAACTGAGAAGCACATATGGAAGCCTGACATGAAGATGATAGAGAAGAGAGAAATAGAACAAGGAAAACTAGTCACAATTGACAAGTACTATGACAGATATGGAGATTCAGACAAGCTTAAGATTGAAGACATTGTGATTGATAATTTAGTTACTTTCAAAAAGACTCTATTAGAAACTGAAGGAAGTATACCTAAAGATTTGTATGGGAAATTGGAGACAAGAAAATACTTAGCAAAGATTGAGGATGATACAATCAGGAATCAGGAAATTGATAACATGTTGCATGTAATATCATTACAAGAAAGGGAAAGAATATTCAAGGAATTGAAACCTTTACTAAGGACCAAGGTAAGATTGTTGAAAATCATGACGAGGAAATATGATGAAGCCACTGAGGAAACTCAGAAGGCACTAGAGAAGAAATTGATGAGTGCTAGTTCTGACAAGCCCCCACCTCCTAAGACCACTTCGCCTACACAATTAGGAATTGGAGAAAGCTCAAAAGAAACTGAGACTAATGCTGAGAAAAGAAAAGTAGATCCACCACTAGATTTCTATGTTTCTGGTGTGCCAGTGACTCTTGACACATCACAAGATGAAAAGGATCCATTTGCAGGGAATGTGGACACCTCTATAGTAGATGAAGCAGAATAGAAAGAGGAAGTAGAGAAGAAAAAGGAAGAAGAACAGAAGACAAAACAGAAATAGGATGAACAAAAAGAGGTAAACACATCGTCTATCTCATTGTTGGCCAGCAGTGGTGTAAATGTTGATAGAATGGATGAATTTGAGTTGGTCAAATTGGTATTTACTGCATTAAACAAAGCCAAGGAAATATCAGAACAGAAAGGTGACAAAAAGGCTAAAGTAATTACAAGAGCAATTGATACTGTGAATAAATTGTTTCTAGTACCTATTGTTTTCCAGCACAAAGATGACATTGAAAATATAAGAATAACACTTGATGAATTTGATGGGCATTATGAGAATTTGATAAAGATTGCAGAGGAGAAGGAAGAGAAGAAATATTCAGAGAAGAAGTTATCAGAAGTTTTTAATTCAATCACATGGGACTTAGGCATTGTGGAAACTTGTTTGACAAATGCAAAGAGTTGCATTGGACATGGGAGAAAATTGTTTAGTTATTGTATGAATCCTATCAGGCATGTTGAGAATGTGGAAGACATTATTTCCAAGGAGAGAGAAAATCTGAACAGTATGATGGATGGTTGTGAAGCATCTTCACAATCTATAACTGAGTTAGACAAGGAAGTCACAAGAATTTTGGCAAAACTCAGTGTTTTGGATAATGAGAAAGGGAGAGTATTGACAAGATTTAATTTTCTAAAGAGTTTAATCACTCCTAAGCTATCCATACTTGAGGTTCATCTATCAGAATTGGAGAAAGTGACAGATTCATTGACTAAATTTATGCCCGCGAAATTGAAAGAAGTTGAGACCGCATCATTTGCATTGAATGGCATAATTCATATCAGTCAAATATTGTTCAAATCATGGAGCATAGAAGTGAAGATCTTGGAAGATTCCTTTCAAGACATTCTAAAACTAGTGAGCAAGCACTAAATCCTATTGTTTTGTATGCACCTTTGTCATTGTTGTCAAAGGGGGAGAAGAGAAAAGAAAAAAAAAATCAATTAAAAAAATATATAAAAGAGAGAAGAAAAAAATAATAATATATGAGAAGAGAAGAAAATGGGAGAAGAGACAAGAAGAGGAAGGAGAGAACATAGAGGAGACAATTTTTTGTTGGAACACTTACTCATTTTTTCTAAGTGTTGCCATCAATGCCAAAGGGAGAGATTGTTGGCAAGTGTTCAATTTTGTGTAAATGTGATTCACTTTTTGGTTATCATTTATGGCAACACATCTAGGTTTCAGATTGATTCCTATAAAGATAAGTTTCGTTGATTCAGAAATTGACTAAGTATAGAAGCAGAGATACAGAATTATTTTGGATATCGAAGATCAAGACCGATGAATTAGGGAAAGCGAGCTTAGAGGAAGACAGTATGGGGTATGTATGACCTCCACCTAAGATCAATTTGGTTTTGGTAATGTCTACGGTGAGTTAGAAAGAATTGAAGACAAACAGACTACAATAGAACAATGATACAGAGCAGTTGGACAGTAGCAAAGATTGAGAGAGTATGACATGGACTCTAGGCAATCGAAGTTAGATTATGGTTTTTGATAACCTACACTTTGAGTATGTAAGAGCCCCGACTATACATTTATTATTTTCCTTACTAAATGTATTTGTACTTAGAGCCGACTTTGTAATATTTGTAATATTTGTATTGAGAGCCGACTTTGTAAAGTTGTGAGATAGATATGTAAGATATTTTTGATAAAGATACATGTTGGTTGTTAAGTTGGATGAGTATGTTGAGCGAATAGAAGAGTATATAATGAAAGAGATCATTGAAGAGCTATAAAGGAACTATCTAAGCACTAGTGTTTCTTGTTCTGTTCGTGACTGAGAACACTTTGTAAACAGAATTACTTTGTAAGAGTTGTAAGCTCAGTTGGCCCCTAACAGGGTGTTGTGAACCTTTAACAGGGTTGTAATTCCTTTAACAAGGAAATGTGCTCTGTAATATTCAGCTCCTAATAGGGCTAGGTCTCCTAACATGGACATTATACTTTAGTACATGCTTGTGGGTACCATCCCCACCAGGGTTTTCCCTTGGCCAGGGTTTCCTCGAAAACAAAATATGGTGTTATGAGTACTGTGTCATTTGCTTATATTCTTTTCTTTACTGCAAGTTTATGGTTAATGTTTAAATGGTTGAAGAATTTAATTAAGTTCTATAATACTGATTCACCCCCCCTCTCAGTATTATCCAATCCTAACAGGGATAAGATCAATACACATTCTTCTTCATATAACCAACTTTGATCATTCTGAAACATCTATACAGTGTCCGTACACTTCTGCCAGTCAAGTAACCAGTCTGTCTTCTTTCACAGAAACATATGTTGACGTCAGTGACAAAACATGAATATCAACAACATGAATAGCTTCCAAATATGTTATCATCCAACATAGAGATCCTAATAAGACATATCACTCAGAGATTATTTTTCATTTCCTAATACCAAATTAATTGTTGATTATGTTGGGATCAGGTTTGGTTCATGTTGCAAATCCATGAACATGTTTAATAATGTTTAATTATTGACAATGATAAATATCATTATGTCTTGTAGGATCATGTAGAGGGTAGAATTGGACACCTCTCTTAGGTGCTAGGCAATTAATTATTAAACATTATATTCTTACCCATGTCTGTAAAGGAATTTAAGATGGGAACTTATTAAAAACAAAACTTAAAATTTTTTCAAGTTTGGAAGATGTAGGAGGAAAGAATATCTTCTACAAAAAAAAGTTAATTCCAATTTGATTAATCTTCTCGTGGAATGACTCGAATGGGAAAGAGGTTATAATAAAGGAATGTGATTGCTTTAACAATATTTATGATGCATAAGTGATGTAAAAAGATTTACATACTATTTAGGCGTGTTGACCATGTGCAGTGAGTTGTGAGATTATTCCTGATGGGGATGAGCATCTAGATATGGGAGACTAGTATTTATCACTTATTTTACAATGCTATTCATGCCATATTTTATCTATTAAGTTTTAGGATCACTGTGAATGTAATAGCACTCTATGTTTTATGTGTTTTCCAAATGCAAAAATCTCTCTTTCATTTATATTAGGAATGAGGCTTGGGGAGACATGTCCTTTCATGAGACATGTCTATTCATTATTATTTATAAGAAAGGACAGTATCCATATCTACTATATATTTGTACCTTGAGACATTCATATTATGAAATTATTTCACAATTCAATCAAGCACCAATATGTTGTTGAAATACAAAGGGATAAGCATATTCTATGTGTGTAACTATTTTTAGAGATAATAAAAGATTTTGTCCATAGAAGTATTGAACGTAATGGTTAGATTTTATTTCATTGCTTATTTAATTATATATTATGATCTATCAATTATCATTGTTTAATAATTTGGGTGCACTAAAGAACAACCCTTCTTTTTGTATTTTTCACACTAATATCAACACATTTTGTTGTGGTGCATGAGATGTCATTCATGGATAGACTTAAAGTTATAATCCTATTCTTGTAAATTCTAAAAATTAACTTAAGACCACTTTTACTGCATCTTGGGGAGCATTTTACTATGTAGTTATATCATTTGGACTAGAAAAAATGTTATAGTCACTTGTCAAAGAACTATGACTTGATGTACGATATTTTAGAGGATTATAAAGATGGAGCTTTGAGTAAATATAATACACAAACTATGTTAGAGTAATAAGTTATTTCACTTATTAACTAAATTATTTTGATTTAATTATTAAATCACTTATTATTTCTAGTTTACTTAAGCTAATCTTTAGGCATGTAATAATTAATTCTTTTATTAATTATTATCATACAACCTAGGTTTCTCCCTTTTAGGGTTTTGATCACCTTTATAAGGTTTGATCTCTTTGTAATTATGAGGATGCTATTGTATTGAGGGTTTTCTCTCCATTGTTGCACAACATGTTTCCTCTTTCATGGATTTGTTATTTTTGGCCTCCATAGCTTTTGCTTCTCTCTTTCTGTGACATGTTGCATGCAAGTGATTCTTGGGAGCTGTAGGGTTGATTTTTCATCAACTCCAATATGGTATCAGAGCTCCAGATCTTCATGCACTTGTTCTCTTCATGAGAGATTTGGCCTTGTTCTTTAGATCTGTGTTTTCACGAGGTTTAATATTTCAAATTTTTGTGGATATGGGGGGGAGTTTGTTTTTGGAGCACTTTGGGCTCAAACAAACCTCACGGTTGCACTCAAAAGCCCCAAAAAAACTATATTTTCATATAAGGCACGTCCAATTTGGACATGGTTGCATTTTGAGGCAAAACAAAATTTGCTTGTACGACCCTTCCCTGGGTATGATTTTTGAGGCGGTAGACCAAAAAAAACTTGTTACCTCCGCCAATTTTGGCCAAAATTTTGGCAGTCCCACCATATTTAGTTGCATCACCAAATTTAGTGGAGCTCCACTAGATTTAGCTGAGATCACATGGGGTTCTTCTTTTGGAGCCCTCTTCATTTTGTTGCTCGTATCTTGAGAAAATAGAGGCTTTTTTGGCCAAACAAGATATCATCGGAAAGATGGTTCTGAGCCAGATCTGATTTTGCAGGTTTAGTTTTATTATTTTTCTGTCTTGTAGGGTTTTTTTCAGTCAAAGTTAAAGTTCCTTTTTGCACTCTGGGAGCCATATCTTGCTCATCTGGGCTCTATTTTTTGACTTCCGCACATCGCTAGAAAAATGGTTTTGTGCTCTTTCTTTTAGTATGGGTCTCATTTCTAGAATCTACTCCACGTACATTTTATTCATTTTTTTGCTTTTTTGCAATCTGGTGGATATCTTGGATGTTTCAGATCCTAGGATCATTTTCCTTGCATGGGGTGACTCATTTTTAGTTGTTACTTATGTTCTTATAGCAATCTGTCATTCCTTAGAATTGTATACATCTATTTCTATAGCATTTCTTTTCTGGAAAACGCACTGAGATAAAGTGTCATTTGTTGCATGCTTGGGATCTTGCACATTTTGTGGATATTTGTACTTGCACTACATTATAAAGTGTCATGGGGGGGTTTGATGTTTTCTTTGTTTTCCATCTGCCTTTGTCAAGAGAGTATTTCTTCCATGACATTAGCCTCATGATGTGTGTCAAGAGAGTGATCATTCCAAGACACCATGCAATTCATCAATCAATTTTGGAGAAGTACTTGGCACCATGCAATTCATCAATCAACTCATCAATCCTTGGAATGGGATATCTATTCTTGATTGTTCTCTGGTTAAGCATTCTATAATCAATACACATCCTTAGAGTACCATCCTTCTTTTTAACCAATACCACTAATGAAGCAAAAGGTGGCTTACTTGGTCTAATATGCCCCATAGCTAGCAACTCCTTGATAGTTTTTTCTATCTCATCTTTGAGCCGCTTAGGGTGCCTGTAGGGAGTGACTATCACGGGCTTAGCACCCTCCTCTAATTTGATGATGTGTTCTATCCCTCTATCTGGAAGTCTACCGGGTGGAATCTCGTTGAAGACCTTATCATGCTTGATCCTCAACTCTTGTATATCAGGAGGATAAATAGGTTTTTGCTGCTCTTCCTGTGTTGGCTTCAAAACACAACTTGCTGCCCACTCAACCATGTCATGATGCAAGAGACATTCCATTCTCCTGAAAGAAATAGTCTTACAACTAGTGTCTCTGAGTGGTTTCAACACATGAGTTTACCCATCCATCTCAAATCTCATTTCCATCTCACGAAGGTTGACGGTGAATATTCCCATGTCATTTAACCATGTCATTCCCAAAACCATATTTGTGTCTCCCATGTTCACCACATAAAAATATTCCTTGAACTCATAATTATTCAAGTGCATGGGAAAATTTGAAATCATCTTGTCACACCTAAGAGTGTAACCGTCAGCAACCTTAACCCGAATACCCTCAAAGTCTTTGGTGCGTAAGTCATGCCTCTCAACAAGTCTAGCATCAATAAAATTGTGTGTCGCACATGTATCAAGAAGGGTAATAATCTTTTGTCCAGCGAGAACCCCTCTCATCCTAAAAGACCCTTCTCGCTGAATACTTGTGAGACGAGCCTCTTTAAGCTTCACTTCTTCCTCTAATTCTTCATCATGTTCTGATTTTTCTGATTCTGAATCATTAATTTCAAATTGCTGGTCTGAATCAGAATCTTCAATTAGTGCCCACATTGCACGGTTTGACTTCCCCTTAGGTCTCATAGGGCAGTCATGGTTAATATCATATGGCCCCTTACAATAGAAGCATAGTTTCTTCTTCCTTCAATCATTAAGTGTCTCACGATCAAACGGAAAAGTAGACTTACCTTTTGCTTTGTCTTCCTTCTTAGGAAACTTCTTGTTGTCACGATTGGAAAATGTTCCCTTTGATGTAAACTTGTTGGTAGGGGC
>MU223431.1:1081446-1137546 GCA_018584345.1 Thuja plicata | reverse complement strand
TATATATATATATATATTATATATATATATATATATAGTCATATTAAATCGAGCGTTTTCACTGCAGAACTGTTCGCACAGAAATTGCAGTCACGATATATATCGTGCACTGTAATGTGAGTACAGTGACATGATAAGTATCGTGGCACTATAAACACATTACAGTGCATGATACTATCATGGACTACAATATTACTACAGCCACGATAAATATCGTGCGTCTGTAATATGTTTAACGTGCCAAGTTATTATCGGTTAAACTCTGCATTAGTTTGTGTTATGAAATGGTACAAACGTCTATTGCATAATTACATTGTTTGATTATTATTAATGTAGAGTCATGACCCTACATGGCAACCGCCATGTATGGACATGACCCTACATATTATATATATATGGAAATATAATTGTAGAATCAATAAATCACAAAGGCAATTGCATTCTACTACATATCAGTATATCTATTATCTTCAGATCTAAATTTCTCAACAATTTTTGGCCTCCATAGCTTTTGCTTCCTCTCTTTATGTGACAGGTTTGCATGCAAGTGATTCTTGGGAGCTGTACGGTTGAGTTTTCGTCAACTCCAATAAACTAACCATATTTGAGATTTTAGGATAGTCATTGAGATTATGTGATAGTATCAAGTTCACTTTAATCCTAAGAAATGCATATGCAATGTAAACATGATTGTTGTATTGGGCTTAGTTTTATCCAGGTGAAATTTTGAGGCTAATACTAAGATTTTAAATGTTTATTGAGATGTCTTTGCCTCAAAATTTTGCACAACTTTATAGTCTCGAAGGTTAAAATTCAAGTTAGTTGGGACTTTATCTAACAACTAGCAAACTATACTTTATATTTCACTAAAATATTAAAGAAATATACAAACTTCTAATGAAATGATAAAATCCCAAAACAATTTTATAATTTGAAATGATATTTGAGGAGTTTACCAATTCTTATGCATATAGTTCATGACTGTAATACTGCATTTTTTTGTTATTAAGACTACTATTGACATGTTATTGGCACAAAACGATGAGAATGGGCATGACTTGAATATTATGATTCAGTATACTCCAATGAAGAAATTATACTATCATATTTTCTTCACAAAAGTTGAGACACTATATATTACAAATAAATACGCATTTCGTTGTAAAATATCCTTTAAAAAAAAATTAATTCTAATCTTACAAGAAAGATAATGCATCGGTTCATTTACTTACCAAATGTGATCATAAGTGTATATCTAAAGGTATTATTAAAGGGCAAGTAGTTGTAGATCAACAAGCATTAATGTCATCCTCTACTCCCACACCTAAATTACTATATCCTTTCCTAATTAGATATTACCATATTCTTTCATGTCTCTAGATGTGTTATATTGATGTCAGTATTTAGTAATTCTATCTCTTTACTTTTACATTAGATTTTTCATATTCCAATAATATAGTTGAATATGAAGCATCAATTGCATACTTGTGTGTTCATTTCCTTGAAATTAAATATATTGGCACACATGGAGATTAATAATTCGGGACTAGATATGTCACAGGTCATTATCAGTCCAAAGATGCTTGACTCACACAATATCATGTGTTGATTTTATAAACACTTGATTATCAACTCATTTGCCATTAATGTTATTCCCAACAAAGACAATAGACATCTCAATGATATGGATAGTGTTGCCTCATTTATCTGTATGACTGACAATCTACCCTACTCCGCACTTGCTCATTCATAGATTACATCAATGAGTTGTAACAAGATACTTCTTTCTTAGTTTGTGTTACACAGGTAAGTAGTGATTTCATGACATTTATATTTATAATAAATTGGGAGTATTTCCTTCTAGTGGTTCTAAAAGCACTCATATTTGCATATATGTGATTAACTAAATATTTGATTCCTAGGGATATTATACAAATGATTGTATTGGTTTATTGCCTCAAGGATCATAAGAAATTTATTTCTCTTTATGAAGCCCATGTGGTCAAATGTGGTGATCATGTTAGTACTAAGTGATTCAAAAACTTTTGAACGTGGACTATTATTGGACAAATAGAAAAATCTCCATATAATTTTGTTAAAAAATGTGTAACATGACAAACACAATAATCTAGATCGTGCACATGTACATGAGCTTCATCAAATTTCTTCTTCTTACTTGTTTTCTACATGGTGATGTTTTTTGATTGGTAAGATTTCATTAGCACCTCTAGAGGGACTCGCTATTACTATAGTAGCTATTATTTTATTAAGTGGTTCAAACCCATCCCCCTTAAACCCAACAAACCATCCAACATTTGTGTTATTTCATGGATAGTATTATTTATATATTTGATTTGTCATCTACTATTATTTTCAGGGTTCATTATACCCATCATTGCTCACCTTCTTTATCAATAAGTGAGCCCCTTCATAAGCAGTTAGAGTGTGACAATGGATGGAAATGTATACATATTTAAGAATAGATAAGAGAAAAAATTATTCAAGAAAATCTATATTCAACAACATTTCTCTACCGCTAACTATCCACAAGCTAATGAGTCAAATGCTACTTTTAACAAAAAAAAGGTTGATAAACATGGTACTAATTGGCATACACATGGTATTCTTGTAATATGGGAATATCATACAAGTATCCACATTCTTGTTGGTATACACCTTATTCATTTGTTTAAAGAATTAGGACATTATCCTCCTTTAGCTTAAGATGCCCTCTTCATTTTTTTAATTTTCATGACATTATTGAAGATACTACATATTGAGAACAAAGGTAACATGAACTTGAAATACCTAAGAAGATGGCTAATATTTTGGTATATTAGAGATTATTAAAGAAAATGTAAAATAAAGGCATAATCCACAACTATTTTCACCTTTATAACTTGGTTCTTGATGCTAACATTAAGAATGCAAATGTCAAAGAAGTGTTATGGGTGAATTTTATCCTAATTGATTAGGTTCCTTCATTATCACTTCCAAATCTAGAATTGGTGTTTTTGGTTTATCTTCTGCCAAAGGAAAACCAACTAATATTATGCATTTGTATTATTAGTATCAACCACTAATTCACTGATACACTGGGTGGTTACTAAATATGCTAAAGTTGTTGGCCATTTATCCTTCACCTATTCCTACTACTCATTATCATATTTGCATCATAGGTGATCTTATCAATTGTCTATCAAGAGCCCTTTCGTGTTCACGTCTTTAGATTATTATCTTAGATATTGCAATTGGAATCATTTACATATTCTATAACACACTTTTTTATTTACATGCTTTTGATGATTGTTGCTCTTCATGCTTGTTGAGCCTTACACAATGTTACTCATTACATGTTTACACAATGTTATATTTGCTAACATATCATTTATTTGTGCTTTAATGATGGTCAACCTTGATATATTCTTGCATTTTGCATGCTACATGACATTATCATTTTTTTCCCTTACCTCCAATTCCTTGCATCTTTTGTATGCAATCAACTAAAGGGGATGTACAGTATCACTAAATTTTATTCATAGTGATGCATTTATGACCATTATAATTTACTATTTTATCATTTTATTCTATTACTTCTTATTCCTTCTACCCTTTATATGCAACCAAATGAAAGGGGTACATAGTATCACTAACATTTATTCATGGTCATGATCTCAAAAATGCACTTGTAATGATTACTGTTCTTTTCTAGTACAAAGACGTTACTTTGCCTTATCTAAATGGAGTATATTTCTACATAATTGGAGTATCCTAGACGAAATCCTTTACATTTATCCTCTGTCAAAGTTCTCTTTGGATAATCTAAGCATTTATCATTTTCATAATAAGCATAATCTCTTACCTCTAGATATTTTCAAAGAGAGTTCATTTTAGCATGGTAGGAATCTTCTTATTTTTAAATGTTTGATAGATGATACTTACCACTTTTTTAAGGTTTATATGTAGTGCTTATTGTAATAAAATTTGGAGAATAGTTTGTACACTTAATTAATATATTCAATTTTAGGGTCTGAAAAAATATTTACCTCTTGTTCTACTTTGACATTCTTCCACCTAATAGTTTGTATGCAAAATAAATTGCAAGGATAATGTAATGGTGAAAACTTAATGCTCCATGCCCTTTCCCCTTATGTTTTAGGCTCACTTTAATTAGTGTTTCAAATGCAATAACAAGTAAATTTGTCTCATGACATCACCATATCTCAAACCCATTATAGTTTATCCCCAGATTTTATCATAATTCATATATCCTCCATCTTTCACACTGGAACAAATCTATTGGCACAATCTTTACACACTGAACAAATTCATGGGCACAATCTTTACCCAAATTACATCCAAAGTCACAGATATAAAGCCCAAACTATTAAAATTCATATTCATAATAAATCATGTTGACTCCCTCCTATTAGCCATTGTGAGCTGACCTAGCTCACATATTTGTGTTGATTTGCGTACTTAGAGGTTGTGTTTAGCTTTAATTCATTCATTCACTAAATTAAAAATAGTCGACTTGTCATAGAGAATTAATGTAAACATCATACTGCATCATGTCAGCATATGTTAGTACACATCATTTGAAGTCTATTGCATGCTTACTTATTGTCTTTGACTTTTCGCTCGAGATTGTAAAGTTGTCCATCGAGATTGTAAGTTGTCCAATTAGAAGTCTAAAGTGAACATGATCCTTACAATAAATAAATTTTCCAAAGGTATTATCCAAATATCAATTGTTCCTTTCAAACCTTTCAAGTCCAAGGCAAGCTAGTTTCAAATAATAGGTTTAGCTCAGATCAAATCCACAAGTCAGGTTTAGATCCACGCATCATATTCAAGTCCATGCTTAAAAATCAATTCAGCACGCGTCAAGTGAAGCTAAAAATTAGTCTTGCTTATAAATAAATGGCAATCAAAAAGCAACATGACTCAAAATAATATTTTGTTAATCCTGATGTTCAAACCTACGATAAATTGTCAACCTAATTCAAACACCTATGCCAAATGCTCACATCTCAACATATTTTTTTAGTAAAAAGCAGCTCGACTCGATAAACCAAATGATAACTATTTTTCCAATTAATCTGAATTTAATATATGAAATGCATCTCAAAAATGTCATTTAATTCAAAAATCACTGGCATCTGATAAATGGTCAAATTTTTTAAGCAGCTCGACTCGGCAAACTAAATGATAACTATTTTTTCAATTAATCTGAATTTAATAAATTTAGAAAATGTTAGACTAGCATTGTTATGCATCCCAAACTGGCATCTGATAAATGGTCAAATTTCTCTTCAAAAGGGATTAACTACGTGACCAATAATAGATATCTACAAGAGAAAAAGTACATCAATAAAATAAGATAAGATAAATTTATTAATGTCCAACAAGAGACCAACAATGGTCTAAGGGACTGGAAATGTACAGCAAAAGGAACAGCGAACCAATAGAGCACCAAACAGTGGCCAGGAAAGCAACCAAGAGCAAAAAAAATATGAAAGAAAAGAACAAGAAACAACAAGCAAGAAGAACAGACACAAGAGAAGGACTAAAGATCATTTTCAGATAGAAAGAAATCCAACACTGACGGATAATGAACATAAGAAAAATGGAAAATTTTAACCAATGTAATCTACGCTCTTAACAAGATTCAGTGATCCAATTTGACATGAATCCCCGATTATTATTCTTCTGTATAAAAGCACAAATCCAAGGCACCCAAAAGGTTGAAACTCAATTTAATTGCATTTTTATCAGCAAAATCATAATTTAATTCCAATTTGACATGGGGATTAAAAAACACTATTTTCTCTGGTTCGATTGACTAAAATATCCTGTCGCAGGCAAAAGAGGTCACAAGGTCTAATTGCCCCATCCCCATGGTACTGGAGGGCATGCCACACTAGCATCGACAGTCGTGAATAAATTTTGCCAAACACACTGCAGTTTATGGGGGCGCTACCTGATTCCTAGTCTTCAAAAACACTATTTTCTCTCTATTTTAATGAATTTCACAGCATTTTAAATTTCCCACTTTTTCTTAGTTTTCCCAATTGAATCCCGAGTAATTAAAAAACTATTTATCATTTGGTTTGGTTAGTCATTCCTTTGAAAGATTTTTGCTACTATGATTTCACCCATAAGGCGATATTGTAGAAAAATACAAGTTACATAAATGGAGGGCATCGGGATAAGCTACATAATATGTTCTATAAACATCTGTTTTAGAGGATATCAACCAAAAAACACCTTCAGAAATTGAAAAGTTCAGAAGATACAATATATCATGTCCCTAATTTCCATTTTCTAAAAGCTAACTGGTAGAAATTTTAATTTATAAAGCCTAAGGCCAATATCTAGATGTTTCTCACAGCACAAAGTTATGTGAACTAGCCTAACTAGTTATAATTTTAGTTAAAAGAAGAGGAAAAAATATTTTTCTAAAAGAATACTTTTATTAACACATTACTGAAGATACACTTGTTCATTACAGGTGATGGCGTCAACAAAAATGGGTCAATACAGCACATCATTCTCGCTCCAATCATTCCTAGCTAGACCATATATACTCTCTTTCAGACCACCTACCAAAACTAGTCAATGAGAAACCCCTGCATTGGCACTTCAGGATAGGGCATATAATTAAGCACTGGTTTCCAAAAATGGAGACTCCGGGCATAATATGACCGAGACTGACTCCCAATATATGTTAAAAAATGCTCCGTTCTTTTGCATTGTATATTTCTGCCTGCTCAGGAAATGGAATCCATCAAAATAAGCAACCTTAGCATTAACGATTTGCTTTCTGCATCTTGAATCTTGAGACAGGTCTTGATGGCTTTGATTCTGAAACCTGCTCAGATCATAAAAAAGAAACAAATTCAACATATAAGTTCATAAATGCATCTTATCTCTTTGAATGTGATTTAGTCTTTCACAAGAATCCTCACCTGTGAAGTATTTAATCCTTTCACATTATCAGAAACCTCACTCACACCATGCTCTACAACAAGACCTGTAAAAGCCTGAAATATAGGAAAAGTTTAATGAGTAATATGTTGCATAAATAAATACTTATTGAATTAGAATTCAACTCCCAATTCCCTGCAAAGTTTCTTTAGCTTTTTCGTATCACCTAACTTAAAGAACAAGAATCAATTTCAAATCTCAAGCATGGACCATGCTTTTGTAAAAATACAAACAAGTAAAGAATAGAGTTCACTGCATGCCTTCCTTGCATCGGTTTGTCTTCTGTCCTCATGCTCAACTATAGGATCCTTGGGAGCCTGCAACCAAAAGTTAACAAATGCCATTCATTATATAATTTTTGCATATTCTTCCTTAAAGAATATTTTTAGTTGAAACTGAAACAACAAATCATACAGGAAAAATGCCTTCAAATTCTCATACGTTGGAAAAGTTTTAGAAGGCAGAAGAACATAGGTACATAGACTTGGAAATAAGTAAACAAATTTGTGAAAATTCATCTAAGAAAATTATGATTTAAGACAACTTGAAGCATCGCCCCAGGTAACTAGAATCAAGGTCCAGACTCCACAGCATTCATGGAAGGAAGAAAAATAACTCATTCCTCTTTCTTCCTGGTTTCTCAAACGACGATGTTTTTTCTCACAGTGAAACATTCTCTATATTTGTTTAGCATTCTCATTCAAAACATGCAAATCAAATCATTTTCTAGGTGTGCAAAAAAATCACAAGCAGCACCATCAAATATGCCTCAATCATTCCCATTTCTTGGTACTCAAATTCCCCCGTCCGGCCTACCTTGCTTTGGGGATACACCCACAATCAAGCTATACACAGCAAGAAGAACAAAAGAACAGTATTTGAAGCCAGACCAAATCTGTTCCATTTGTTTTAGCTTATATTAGACTTCTTGTTTAAAATTTGTTCAGACTTCTGGCTTTGCGTATTGTAAGTCCCTTTGTTTAGATGGATTAAAATTATGTGTGATTTAGCATGATTTGTATCTTCTTTTATATTTAAATTTATTGGGAATAGGTTGTTTCTCAGAGATTTCAAAACCAGAGGCATTGAGATGTATAATCCAAACCTCAAAATCTCATTCCTCACAGGAAAAAAAATCTGGTTGTGCTAGGATAGATTTTCAATAGAGTTTTATGCTTTACTCTGTTTTCTTCAAGAAAAAGTCAAATTTTCAACTTAGAACTGCCATAACAAATCAGCGGTGTTGAATCACTTCATTCACATTCCCAAGTGGACTTCCCCTGTTCTGAAAGATTTAGGGGTAAATCCTTAGTGGAAATTAACTTCAAATCTTCTCAGACAGTTTCCAGCATAGCAAAGTTTGTTGCAGTGTCCTTTCCATAGTGCTTCACATTTCAAGTTCTCATTAAATATTTGATTCTCTGTTGCAAACTTGAGTTCATAGAAGATTTAATTTCTTGTTCAGAAGAGCTAATATTCCCTGTATTCAAAGAAAAGATTAAAAAAAAACTGAAAAATATAATTAATTGTATTTAAATTGGTTGCATGATTTTTTTGTTTATTATTCTTGCACTCTAGAATAGATTATTTTGAATGTTTACTTCTTGCAATTAGATAAGATCTATTTTTATCTAATATTGGCCATCAAGTCGACTCACAACCAAGATCACCCTAAAAGCCCTCGTGAACAAGACTGATGTGGAGTTGGGTGGGATATGGGCTAAATTATCCTAAGTTGCACCACCAACAATACCATATGAATTTATGAACTAGTGGCAAAGGCAGCAACTAACTTAGTTTTTCCAGCAGTTGCATTTGACTGAGCAACTTTGTCCATGAGAATAAAAAGTTCAAAAGCATGATCGTACCTTGCAACAAGCAAGTTACAAGGATTGGATCATAGAAATTGAACCTGTTGCAACAAGAGATCCAAGTGCTATGGGCTTTCTACTTGAATACGTGAAAGTCATGGTGGGATTAATGGTGAAACAGGATAAGGGTTGACTGAAAGTGACCAATAACCATAATACTCCCTTAACTCACCCAAACACACAACACAACAGAGAAATAAACAGAAAATTTCAGGAACAGAAACACTTGCTTTCTATTATCTTCAATGAAATGACATTACAACATTCTAGAAATAACTTGCTACAGTCACATGGGCCTTCTTATTAAAATAATCTGCAAGCCAAAGCCACAATCTGCACTACCAGAACTGTCTCTTGTAACCCCCTTTTTTCTTCTTTATATTGGGAAGTTTGAGTCTCCTAGAATGTTCTAGAACTAACTCTACCCTTTTGAGGCCAACCACTTTTATATTCTTTTTCCCTATATTGGAATATGCTGAGAATATGCCCAAAATGGGTTTTGGAGCTCACTGAAGTATTTCAAGAATTTGTATTTTTCCTCCTATGTTCTAGAATAACTCCACCCTTTTGAGGCCAATCACATTTATATTCTTTTTACCTATACTGGAATATGCTGAGAATTTGCCCAAAATGTGTTTTGGCGCTCACTGAAGATGTTTTGGCGCTCACTAAGTATGTCAAGAATTTTTATTTTTCCTCCTAAAGTAGCACTACTTCCAGAGGTCATATCTTTCAATCCGACCACTGGATTTTCAATTATCATATACCGTCCCGGAGGTCATATCTTTTAATCCGACCACTGGATTTTATCATATACCGTCAGAAAGCTCACTAAGAGATCTACACCATGCTTCGTTAAATTTGTGAGATCTACACTTTTTGGTCTGATACAGGGCTTCTATGGCCCTCAAAAATGCATTTGAAGTTTTTATTGGAGAAATTTCCTAGAAAAATTGAATATCTCCCTGTAATGTCCCTTCTAATTCTCCTTATGTAATTTCCTGCAAAACTGACGTTAGTAGAAAATATTACAAAATATTTACATGACTCTTACTCTATTCTAAGTTAGTAAGGGAATTTGATCCTAGGAGCTGCCTCTAGGTTGGGCTTCACAGAATTCCCGATTCTCAGCTTGAGAGATATAAGATCCACTCTAAGCAACCGGGCTATCGGCACGTCTTCCCATAGAGTACTGCTCCTACGTTCTCTTGGAAACGATAGACGTTATCCAAGCCTACGCATATGCATATGACTGGCTATCAGTATATATACTAACTATGTGAGATTATAACAATCTCGAGACTAGGGAAACTATAACAATTTCCTCTAGCCCCCTCCAGATATAGGAATCCATCTCTAACGAAATATAAGATTCATTCTATATGGTATCCATATCATCATTTTAGGGCACATATAAATGTAAAACATTAATATTGATTATAGAACCAAGTTTAAGTTTTTAATCCATAAAAGAAATCAAAATTACATAAAAATGCTTTAACTAAGATTTCTCAAAATATCTATTTGTATGTCTCAATTGATATATATATATATATATATATATATATATCAGATATATAAAAATATGAATGAGACTATATATATATATATATATATATATATATTATAATGATTAATTAAGAACTTTATTAATAATATTTTCGTACCACAAGTTTGGTTGAGATCCTTGTTGACTATTTCTTTTTGGTTGTTTCTTTGTTAATTGTTGTTTTCCTTCTTTTTTACCGATTGTCTGTCCTTTTGTTTTATTTCCAACACCATATATATGATGTGGGAGGGGGAGTCACGTCCCCTTCACATCAGTCGCTCCCTTTAAGGGTGCGACTGGTCGCAGCCGCAAGGCTGCGGTTCCACTCGTACCTTATAGGTGGCGACTTAAAACATTCCAAATGAAAGTTTATTTCAATAACCCGATAAAATATATTATTATAATATATATAATATATATATTTTATAATTAGTTTACTTAATTATTATTTGCAATAAATAAATATACTAATGTCATTAATATTTTTAATTTCCAAATTATGATAACATTAATATATATTATTATATATATTACATTATATAATGATATTTAATTAATTAAATATATTATTACATTATATATTACATAATAACTTATATAATGATATTTAATTAATTTAAATATATTGACAATAACAATATGATCTATCTCTCAAATTTATATTTTATTAATTAAATGTAATAGATACAATAATGGGAAAAAAATACACTTAATGGTGAAGGTTTACACTTAACATATTAATCGAGGGTCATCACACTCCCAAATGCCACAATATATTGGGATAATTCCTTCACCATTAGCTCCATTTCATTGTTTCGGAGGTGTATGAAATATTTCATGCAAAACTGACAACTTACTAAAAATAGTAACCCTGCCAAAATTAGTAACTCTGCCAAAAATAGCCCTTATTAACAACTAAACAATATTCTTTTGGGTGATGCAAGATTTCTCTTACCCCCTGGATGCTCCTGCATCAACCATCCCGGTGTTTTATGGCAAATCTGTGCACAAGGCCAAAAGGAGTGCAAAGGTTTTTTACGGTGTCCACTTCACAGAACTGGACCCTACAGCTAAGCCAGCTGAAATGCAGCTGACTAGGAAGGATCTGAGACCTTTAAATTCAAATTTCAACCCCTAAGATGTGTGCCAAATATTGTCTAGTTGCTGGTTCTTTTGTGCCACTATGCATGGTCCACATTGTGTGTTCAACATCTTTATATCTGTCTAGTTTTTTGGTTCTTTATTGGCTTGTCACTGCAGTTTTGTGGTCTCTTTGTTGGTTTGTCAATTGCAGTTTGTGCATGGATACTTTCAGTTGATGGCAATCTCTTTTGTGGTGGAGCAAGGCCATTGTTTTTTGGCTCACCACTCAGGAGGCAAGGCATTTTGTGGGTGCTCGTGAGGCATTTTGCTGAGTGCCCTCACGTTTCGCCTTTTCCATTTTTCAGTTCTGTGTTGGCTAGTTAGTACTTTCTCATTTTTCTCGGGTAGGGACCCCTATAGGTTTCCCCAACAGCTTAATCTAAAAAAACAAATCTGGTTGTCACAACTAATGTTCAATCATATGAGAGCTACTCAGATTGATAATTTTCCTGTTATTTGTAAAAGAAAAGCATCAGCAATGGAATTTCTCATCTTATTGCACAGCTAGATACAAAAATGATCTGGAACATGCTGATATTCTGGTCGGTAGATACTATAACATATTCTTGAAATTGGACTCGGTTAAGAAGAGAACTCTATTTCAATCTCATTATATCATCACTGACCCTCATCGAAAAGATGTTCAAACTTGCATTTAGCATTACTTGCCAGAAAAGATTTGGCCAGAATGATGGGAGTATCGTTGGCATTAAATATCAGAAATGATATGAATGCCACAAATTCAAGCAAACACATTCATGTAATGAACTTACAAGGAATTCCCTTGGGCCTTCATTTTTCTTTCAATTAAGAATTGTATTCAGTATAGTTTTTCAGAAAATGAAATCAAAACGTTTGCAAGTAAACACTACAAAATAGTGGCACTGCACCAGCAACCAAAGGCTTTGTTCTGTTGATTTTTTTCTTTTTAACTATATTTATCTAACTAATAAAATAAATGACCATAAATAATGCATCTACCAAATACGATGTAAAATTTGATTATTCTGAGATCTGATTCGCCCACTGCGGATCCCTCCGGGACCGGCTTTATCTGGCCTTAGGGTTTCTAATCATCACTGTCGGCATTACTAATCAGCCATACAGATTTTTGTTCCACTAAGGCTATATCAAAAAAACTCCAGAGGAAAAAGCGTTCCAATATGCAGAGAAGCGGAAGGTTCAATGCCTGCTTTATCGGGACCACCCCGTATGGGATATTGGATTGAAGGAGCGATCAATGAATTCGTATCTCGAGCACTATTCAGAAAACAAATGCTTTAACACTAAACTTACACAAAAATAACCCATCATTTGTATAACAACAAAGACCAAAAGCAAAATAAGACAGTAGTTTATTATTGATGCTTTTCACTTTCTTTAATCTTATACTCCATGACACTGTAAACAAAGAGAACACATATAAACAAGGAAAAGCGAGTAACACCTGAGTCTTTGATGGAAATGGTCGCTCATAATTGTCTTGAAATCTCGATGTTTTTCCAATCTCCTTTTCTGCCTTCAATCCTTTTATAGATGTTGATTCAACTGGATCTAACTGGAAAGAAACCTTTTTCTGTGATATGCGATCTACATCTAACAAAAAAATAAACTGCCAATAATGAATACAACTATATTAAATTAACGATTCCATGTTGATGCACTCAATTGAGCTAAAAGGACAATAGAACAATAAATAAAAATTGCATTAACTCAATTTTCATGCCATCTCCAAAACATTATTTAATAACTGGAAAATAGAAAAATGGAAAACATGAGCTATGTTGAAGATGAAAAACCAAATTTCAGGTTTTTCTATAGAAGTCCTAACATGAAATGCTAGATTGGGTAAAGCTCGTATTAATAAAACCCTACCCACAGCCTACACTCAAGCCCAAAGCTGTCAACTAAGTACTAGATAAAGAACATTGGGCCATGCCAATACAAATAGGAATCAAAGGCAAAGAACAAATGGACTTGCAAAAAACAATTGAGGCTTAATTGGAAGTATAAAAAAGCATGCAAAAAACCTGCAGACCAAATTTTTCTTCTTGTACTTCAACAATAAATATGTTTCTTTTGTTTTGTTGTTATTTCTATGTTAATTTTCACTATGTTTTAAACAGCAGTAAATTTCAACAACATGAAAAATGTAAACAAGTTTCCTAGGATAAGTCGATGTGCTTTGGCATTATTTATGTCATTTATGTGATTAAAGATTATTTTAATAAGCCAATGAAAGTAAGTCAACAATGTTTTGTGATCCAAAAATAAATCAAGTTGCTGCAATCAGTGAGCTTAGTCATATAATGTTCTCAAACTCATCCTTCTACTCAATCTTAAAAAAGCAAGACACTTGCTAAAACTTGGTTGCAGATATCAGAATCTCAAGGCATAACAGAAACAAGAGCAGAGCATAGGTGACTGATTCAACTGCAACTGAAAATATTCAATATGTTTGACCCTAGTCAAACTGGTCTTAAGCAGAGATATTTGAAAAAGAAAAGTTTAACTCCAGCTGAACTCATCCCAACAGGGCAAAATGACAAGTCTATGGCATTTTGGGAAGCTGAAATGATATGGATTATTTGATTTCTGTTACAAACATCTTTGGGCTTCTTAGCAAGCTCCTCTTGCTTATGTTTTCTTTGTAGATCTCCAAGCTATGCTTCAGGGGGGGCACGTCCCCTTTGCTGGTACCCCTGTTCCCGTACCGGAGATGGTACCAAGATGCGGGAACAGCATCTAGAAGTACCCTGTCAGTCCCCAATCTGTGCAGAATTTCAGAAACATTTCCAGGACATAGTGCATGGCCAGAAATCCCCGGGACAACCAAGGGACTCCTGGCCATCCCCTATGGTCCACGCCACTTTTTGGATGGCTAGTTTTTAAAAAAAACATTTTTTTAAATTGAAAAAAGGCTGGTCGAACCCACAAGAACACCCAAACCACATTAAACAATACCACAACCTCATCTAGCATAAAACGATAAAAAAGAAGAAAAAGAAATACATTTTCACATTTGCAAAGAAGGAGAAGAGCAGCAAGAGGAGCAGCTGGTCGAGGAGTTAACAGCAGTTGAAAAAGGAGGTTAGGGCACCAAATCTACTTGATTTAGACTCTTAGACCTACCATCTAATGATTATGGACAGCGATATATTATTATATTTTCTTAGTTCTATGTTTATTGTTTGTAATTTATGGCATACCATGTTCAAACTTGAAGCCTTTGGGCATTTTTGTTATAATTCAAATATAATATGTATGCACATTGACAATGAAAGTTTCTCCAATGATGAATCACTTTTCCAAATCCTTCTTAATGTATTAAGCTTCTAGAATGTCTATGATGAATGCTTTATCAATGTTATGATATGCATATTTGAAATTTCTCTATATTTTTTAAAAATCACCTATTTTTTTAACAGCTGTCCCCTGCCATCCCCTAAAAAATGGCCCAATAGTAACCACATACGGAAACACATTCCACCATCCCCATCCCCAAAACTCGGTGTAACATAGCCTCCAAAAGGGTCAGTTTGGGCAATTGGAAGTAACTTTCCTTAAAGCTATTGTTGCTTCAGCCTATAAATCTTTAAGTGCTGATAGTGGGATTGCGAGAGTATGAAACCTAATGATAGATTTCTATGCTATCTTTGGATTGTCGTTCTTGGGGAAAAATGTCCTTTAAGGCCTGAGAAAGCAGTAAACAATTGATAAAAATTCTTGAGAAAGTGATTTTAGGAATTTAACACTCTTGTATGGTTTTCCCAAACAATGTGTTTTTCCTGGTCATATTGTTGTGGAATCTGATTTCTATGCTCTCTCTTGTTATTGTGTCTTAACATTGCTAGATTTGTTATCACAGGAACCATTTTTCTATAGTTATGCCTATATAACAGCAACTTCTCCAGTCAAATTGTATTGAGACTGGAAAGATTCATACTAACGATTGATGAAGTGGCATAGCCACAATAATTATAAATCACTTCGGGAAGAGAAGTTTGGGAAAGTAAGAACCCAAGGAGTAACCTCATATACAATAAGAAACCACTCACTCTACATTGATATGAAGGCAAAACAAATGGAAAGTTCCACGGGAAAAATAGGTCTTTTATAAATGAAGAAATTTGAAGGAGCCTATTTTGTAAGAGAAATCCTTCTGTTTTTTACAATAGAACATTCCTTTCTGATCAAGGCATTGTTTTCTCTCAGTGGAGCCATTCTTCCTACCTATGAGTAGGTTAAATTTGTAGTACTATACTTCAAAATTATTTCAGGTTTTGTCGTCCTAATTGAAGGAAAATTCTTGTTCTTCCGGCCATAATTGCTCTTACAGGGTGTCCAGAGTGAGAAAAATATTTTAGATAGAAAGAAATAAATTATATTAATATCCATGATTGAACAAAGCAGGTCAATGAGTCTCAGAAGTAGAGATAGTCCCAAGTGACATATCCTCCTTATCATTTGAATATTTATGCTGATTTAGAATCATTTTCAAATCCATTCATGCGAACTCCCTCTACACTATATGCTTGTTATCAGGATTTAGAGATGAATTTTGTGCATATGTAACATGACATATGAAAACTTCACTAATCAAAAAATGTGAGCAAGATAGAATGTTTACTCTCAATTATGCTAGAATTTGTGACAACATTAATTTAACAATGCCTCAATGGGATAGAATGTTTTTCAAACTAGGGGAGCAAAGAATGGGTACAAACAGTAGGCTCCAAAAACATTATGCTCAAACACCAACTTTGCTATCTTCAGGGACACCCACCCAAGGTGAAGGGGAGCTCCATGAGCAATAAATTTCTGCTTCCCAATCATCTCCAATTCAATTGAACCAAAAGTTGGACTCTACTACTGTTGAAGTAGGCAAATCTCTTCAAATTACAAGCTTAGCAAGGGAATACTGCAGCAAACACATACTTTAGAAAATCAAAAAATGCAAATGAAAAGAATGCTATCAATTGTATTTTGATAATCTCCAAGGTAACAGGCTAAGGGTGACTATCCTAGTTAAAAATCACACAATAAATTTGAAGGGGCGTGAGAATGCAGCTTCTTCCAAAAGACATAATCAAGCAACTACTAGTCCACTCAAGCAATGAGCTATGGCTCCACATAAGCCCCCGAGAGAAACTAAACTGCAGTAAACAAAGTACGTTGAGCTCAGGTTGCAAAAAGGCTCTCTCATGCCCTTACAAGATGAAAATGAGAGGAAGAAATTAACAAAGAATGAAGTTTACTTCCCACAGTTCATCATGTGTTTGTAAAATAGACATTGCACATGGTGCAATCCAAGAAAAGGTATAGTTTATGAGACAAAAAATTGAGAAATTTCTCCTATCAGCAAATTTAGTTCTCTGCCCAATAGAAACTCGCAACTACAAAATTCTCACTCAACATTATCTGATCATTGGCCAATCCCTCGTGAAATATCAAACTTGGCCCCTTCTGACAATCTGATGCTAGACCAACCCCAGAAAGACACTGTGACCCTGCACATGGAAGGTGATCCTTGCAGACCCCTGAGGTCAAGCAGGCACTCCTTGTCAGCCCTCAAGAAATAGGTCCTGTTTGATGTCAAGAAAGCACTTGATCCCATCACTGCTTGGGCAAACTAAACCCTGTTTAAGGTCAACAGATCAAGTGGGCGTTTGACCTTGATTATAATGATGCCTGAACTCAGTATACCTCAAGCAACCTAAACCCTGTTTTGGTCAAATGGGCACACTCAATTCAGCTGGGATCCATATGGCTACTATTACTTATAAAGTTCCAATACATTTTACATATCAAGCCAGATGTCTCAAAAAATAAGCACTAATGTCCACTAATAACCAAAAGGAAGAAAAAATTTAGCCTTTTTATTAAAAAAGAAAAAAAGACCTTTATCCGCTGATTTTGTCTTCCACTCCTCAAACTGCAATAAAAAAATGAAATTAAGGATATAAGTGTTTGAGGAATTGCAATTTCAAATCCCAATTGAAGGAAACCTAAAACAAATGATTGCATGATAAGAGCATTGGCATGAATGAACTTTACGCTACACCCAATATGAGATATAATATGAAATTAAAACACATTAAAAACATAATCGCCTTTCAATAAAATAGCAAAGAAAGCAGGAACCTACACCTTTAAAATGTCAGCTGGGCTCCTTATCGCGGCCTGGTCCCTTGGTGATGCAAAGGAACCTTTGCTCATTGGCAGTTCCATGCTAGCCAAAGATACTTGTTTACCCGTGCTTGTTCCCAGGGAAATTTGACTTTGTGACTCAACCTATTGCATCAAACATGTAAACAAGCTTGCAATACATAAAAGACAATATAAGCTAGTTCCTTGCTGCATGTGTAAAGATTTGCATAACTACCTTATCATCCTCACTATCCTCATGTTCACGGTCATTCATTCTGCCAAATTCTGATGATGCTTCCTCACTTTCGTCACTGCTAGAGCCATTCTCTTCAGCCTCAGCCTGTTCTAGTTCAGAAAGCCTTGACATGATACGATCAAATTCTTTATCTTCTGTAGAAGGATCATCATTGACATCTGTGGCAGTAGCAGGAGCGCTTGCTTCACGTTTAGCTATACAGTATAAGAAGATATAACAGAGCCATCAGTGATAAATCAACAATCCCTTATTATTAAGGAGTTTTATATAACCTTCTATATTCTGCAAAACATAATCAATAAACCTTGAGTTACAAATAAAACATATAATGTACTTTCTTTACTGAAAATATCACCTATAAAATAACATGTTCACCATGAACTCAATGTTATTCGAAAAAAAAAAGACAATATGCTTAACTAAAAAAATGCCTCCATGCTCAGGCACAAAATGCCCAACAGCAAACTCTAAAGCACTAAAACATCTAATCATAGAGAACTACTAGGCAGCATTATGAAGATGCCACAAAATACATGTTGACATTACTATTGTTTCATTAATTAATTATTGTTACCAAATTAATTCCTTATTCAGAAATGTTAAATGTCATCTCTTCTTGACATGCTTCTCCTTGAAACATGGGATGGATGTATTAGGACACCTGACTTTTAATGTCAATTGCATTGATCATGAAACTTTTCAGTCGCGCTTACTGTAAGCAATTTCTAGCAAGAAGTTTTGTTCAGTAATTAGTTTGACAGAGCCATTTATTTTTTAGAGCATTTAAAAAGTATTTACACAAATTAAAACAATTGTGATATTTCAATTGGTAATTATAATCCTATTTATAAATCTTTAATAATTTAAGAATTTTGATTTCAGAATAAATTCATAGTAAAAATAGTAGCAACTCTTTTATGAAGCACAATCTAAGGAACTTCCGACAGAGGTAACAGTGTTGTTAGTTTGAACTTTGTTTTATTATTAAGTCATCTCCACCAGCTCCAGAAAGTCAGGTATGTCAGGAGATACAATTTCTAGCAGTGTACCTCACGGATGTATCTCCAGGGTTTTACACACATCTCCCCATACATGGACATTTTGGGGAACTGTCCCCAACATCCCTGTGACGTTCCAAGGACATCAGGGCATCCACTGCCCATCAGTACACAAAAACCACTAGGAAAAAATTTAAATAATAAAAATCTAATCTTTTATGGGGGGGCACATTCACACCCAAAAACAGCATGCCTCTCAATCCCAATAAGGGGTGCCACCACCAGACCCAACTGTGTTTTTTGTTCTTTTTTTAATATTCTGTGCTGGTGCTGGACATAAAACAGGATTTTTTCCCAAGTTATTCCCAAATAAATCCCAAGTAGTTGAATTTCATTTATTCTTTTGGTTTGCCAAGTTAATCCTGATACTGAGTAATGCTACTATGATATAAATTATAAACCATGCCGATTTATCTTTAACGTTTATGATTTAACAATTAACATTAAATTATCGATCAGCAGTTGTGTTCTCTCAATTTTTGAATTTAAGAGTTCAGTAACAAAAGAGTTTGCTGATAGAAGTGTTTGCCCACGGAAAAGCTGGCCAATGGAAGAGTGCCAATGGAAGAGCTCTCCCTCAAAAGAGTTTACTAAAACTCGCAAACAAAATGAAATGAAATCTTATGCCAGACAACTAAAATTCCTAGAAAGCGAAATGTTTGGTAACAATTTAGTTCTGACAGACTTCAAACTATTCAACTTCCCAACTGTTATACATATAAGGCAGACTAAATGCTCTCAAGAGGTGAAGTTGGCGATTGTGAAAAGGTGTTTTTGGGAAAGACAGTAGATGAAGAATCACATTGTCTGAAGAGGCCAAAACACTATAATTATATAACTATGAACAGAATCCAATGGAATGGAATGGAATTTCAGAGTAATTATTTACACATCTGTGAGCCATTTGGCTGCTTATTCAATCTCATAAGACCCTTACAATTTGATCTACACAAAAGCGTGTCAGAGCAGATACTGAGAGATTGGAAGCGTCGATAAGCAAAGTTCTGAAGAATTCTCGTTGTGGGTGAAGAAGAATAAGAGTGCAGACCTACAACTGCAGAGAGAACTTGCATGAGATGGTATGCAGAGGATGTGGTCACCGAGGTGGGGCGCCAAGAGGCATAGACACAGCAATAGTGGAAATGTTATGAGGCATAACAGCAAAGTTCACAGCAATAGTGGAAATGTTATGAGGCATAACAGCAAGGTTTGAGGCTATCAAAATAGCCCAGAGAGCAGGAATTCACATGGAAGATGTAAATGACAATGAAAAAGAACAAATTGCTGAGGGTGGAGGTGAAATCAACCAAAGAGAACTTGATCAAGGAGAGGAGAGATTCATATGAGCTATAACAAAGATTAATAGCAAACCCTGATTTGATCCTCCAAATTATAATGTAAGTTTTGACTTTGAACCCAACAGAATTGCTAGATTGGATCTACGAAATAAAATAAAAAAACTATTTTGATTTTTAAGGTACAGAAGATGACCAGAAACTTAAATATGCTTGCACCAAATTGAAAGGGCATGCATCCCTATGGTGGGATCACTTGCAAACCAACAAACAAAGGAGAGAAACGAAGAAGACAAAAACCTAGGAAATAATGGTGACAAAAATAAAACCAAAGTTTTTGTCAGAAGACTATCAAATTGGTTTATTTTTGGAAGTTGCAGAATTTAAAACAAGAAGAGAGCAATGTCAAAAAGTATGCTAGGGAGTTCTACCATTTTAATATAAGAGCAGGGCAGGTAGATGATGATGTAGATCAAGCGTCAAGATATACAAAATGGGTTGCATGTGTCCATTCAAGATGAAATGAGTTTGCTTAGATTGTGTAATGTACAAAAAGCATATCAATATGCTTTGAAGGCAAAATAAAAAATAAACAACAGCAATAGTAATAGTAATAGTAATAGGGGAAGGGGACGAATTTCTTGAGGAAAAGGACAATCAAGTAGTGGAAGAGGTTATTCCATAGAACAAGAGGAAGCTAGCACCTCTCAATCAAGCTCTTCTACTCAGAGATGGTTGCTAGAGGACAATATTTCGAAGGAAGAAGAGAATATCAAGAGGAAAAGGAGATTTCAATAGAGGTAGGGAAGAGGATTTGTTGGCACATGTTTTCAATGTGGATAAACTGAACTTAGGGGGTTCGAACACCCTTGGATACAACAAAGCAGTATTAAAGGAAAAGAGGCCAAGATTCGCATGGCTCAAGCAAAAAAAGAGTGTGTTGATTCACCAAAGTGTGCAGAGGATCCAGACGATGGAGAGTCTCTGATGCTCAAAAGATTTTGTTGAATCACGAGAAAGAAAAGTCAAAACCAGAGCAAACAAGAAATTTGTTCAAGACAAGATTTAACGCAGGGGGGAATGCTGTGAAGTCATAGTGGACAGCAGCAGTCCTGATAATATTGTGTCAGAAGAAATGGTGAAGAAGATGAGGTTGAAGAAAGTGAAACATCCCAATCTATACAAAGTTTTCTGGCTGTAGAAAGGATATCAATTTCTGGTGAGTGAAAAAAGTCTTGTCAAATTTCAAATTGGAAATTATAAAAGATGAAATTTCATGCCATATAATACCCATGGATGCCTACCATATTATTTTGGGAAGACCTTGGCAATTTGACAGACATGTTGTGTGTGATAAGAGAAAAAACGCATACAAGATAAAGAAAAGTGGGGAAGAATTAATTTTAAATCCAAAGGTCTGTTTAGTTTCAACTTTTAAGGATGAAATTTTTTAAGAATTTGAATAAAGGAGTGTGCTATGCTTTAGTCCGAATACAGCAACAGCAATGACAATAGGGAAGAAAGAAGAGATGCTAGTAGAAATTCAAGAAATTTTGGATGAGGACATAAGAATAATGATGAAGGAATTGCCTAATAGGTTTCCACCTATAAGATCTATAAGCCATTGTATGGATTTGATTCCTGGTGTTAGTCAACCAAACAAAGCACCCTATAGAATGTCACCTATGGAGAATGTGATAAATAAGCAAGTATAAGAATTGTTGGATAAGGAGCTAATCAAAGAAAGTCTCAATCCATGTGCAGTTCCAGAAGTGTTGACACACAAAAAAGGATGGGGAGTGGTGGATGTATACAAACTCCAAGGCTGTAAATAAAATAACAATCAAATATACATTTTTGTTGCCTTGGATGGATGAAATGATGGATTTTTTGAGTGGGGCAAGGTACTTCACAAAAATTGATTTGAAAAATAGGTACCAACAAATAAGGATACATTTGGGAGATGAATGGCTGCCTTTAAAACAAAAAGATGGTTTGTATGAATGGTTGGAATGTCGGTTGGATTGACAAATGCTCCAAGTGCTTTCACGAGGTTAGTGAACGGGACAATGAAACCCAACCTTGGTAAGCTTGTCATTGTGTATTTAGATGATATATTGATTTTCAGTAAGAACAAAGAACATTTGCAACATGTTAGGGCAGCCTCGTAGAGACTGAAAGAGGAGAAAGTGTTAGTGAATTTTGTTGAATGCACAAGAAACTGAGAAGGGGTGTGAATCAGTTGTCAATAAAACCTTTGTTTTCTTTTGCTAAATCAGATCCACATAAACTTATCCTTAATTCATTAATCATAAAAAGATACGAACATGAAAGAGCAGAAAAACCATCATACACAAGGAACACCAAATTTACGTGAAAAACCCTGTTAAGGAAAAAACCACGAAGAAGATTAATTCTCAAATATATGAACACCTATTATGGTGTTCCCCATTTTTAACATGCCAAAATTTAAAATTTTGCATTAAATTCATTATTTGGCTAGTCAAGTATAAGTGTTTTATAAAAACATTTTCAAGATTGGTCACCATGTGGTTTTAGTCAATAGCCTTCATTTTGAATATGGTAGCGAGTTGTTTGGCATATGCTTTATCTTCAAAGACCATCGAATTTATTATGAATATCCAAGTACGATCCACGTGTTTCTACATCTTGTCAAGGAAGCGATAAATTATGACGGAGCCTCTTTACGCCCACAGGAAGGAAATAATATGGTTGATCGGCCAACTTGCCAAATTGTTCATAACTTAGTATTAACGTCATTCTAATTGTCAATGAAAGAAGATCATGAGACTTCATGAGGTTATAAGCTACATTTCAAATGTTGGCAAGAGGTTGTTACCTTAGCTCTAGATGGTGACAAAGGAAATTAAGAATGGAAAGTACAAACACTCTATGTTAATCAGCAACTAATAATAATCAAGCAAGCATGCTTAAGAACCAATGGTTTTTAACATCCGCTATTTGGGTAGTTTGATAAGTACTTGTGAAGCCGATAAGCCAAAAACCATTTCTTCACTGTGGTGAATGCATGCAAAGTATGGAAGCTATGGCAACAATATTAGGATCGGTAAGTAGTTGCACATGTTGAAAATGTCAATAATATGAAGTTTTGAACTCCTCCCTCTTCGCCAAAACAAAGGCAATTAAGTATACATTGGTGTTTTATGCAACCTAATAAAGTTTCTGATTTAAGTTGTGAAGTATCTTTAAACTATCATTGGCAACTAAATCGTTGTTTTATCCAACAAATACAAGTTACCAACAGGACTAATGTTTACATTGGATCGGCAATTTTAATTACTATCACAAGTTGGCTAACTTGTACAAAGTTCCAACAAAGAGAGTTGCCCATTTCTTTTCAAAGGCTAAAAAGTAGATATAATCACTACTTACACACAACTATTTATCAGAATGATAAGGATGGAACAGCATATGGATGCCAATTGCAAAGTAGACAAGGCACATTAAAGGTTTGACCAAGTACATCGAAGAGATGGTATTTTGAGGAATGTCGCAGCTGCAAGATATACACAAAATGACTTTGTTGAAAAGACTTCAGAATCTTTCAAGCAAATGTAACATTTGGGTGTAGAGAATGCCTCAAAGAAATGCGGTCTCCTAGAATGCCAAGATTGCAAGATTTGCAGAAAAAGGTATTTGCTTGAAGATGCTTTAGAAATGTTGAAAGAAATGCAATTACAACCTTCGCCAGCATTCTCCGTGCTCATGCCAAGACTGGAAACTTCGGAACAGGGCATGAATATTTATCAGAGTGAGTCAAAGGTGGCGCATTGTGGGCCGGTAGGGTTAGAAATTAGAATACATGCCAAACGTGGAAGCCATAGCTAGCACTGAGATAACCATTAAATTGCAATGGTTCGCATAGACATGCACGCAAAAATATTAAGCACAGATTAGACACTTGATATGCCATGGTTGCAGAATGCAAAAGATTTGGTTTCATTGAAAAGGCTTTAGAAACTTCAAGACAAATACAATGAGAAATTGTAAAGTCGATTCTATAATGTTTATCGCAGTCTTCTCTATCACATAAATGGAAGCTTCGCACAGATTATAGACATGCAACAAAGTATGTTGGCAGGAAGTTTTGTCGCATACAAAGATGTATGCAAAATGTGGCACCATAGACAACACAATTGAATTTTTTGATGAAACGCCACTTAAGTTGTTTGTCAGAATGTCTCGAAGAGATATCGTCTCATAGCATGCAGTGATTGTGCAACATGTAGTAATGCATCTGTGACTTCAAACCAATGTAATTGGTAGGCGCAATGTCAAACCTCACAATCCTCATGCACCAAATGGCAGTTTTGGATCGCTGGCAGCGAACGGGAGGTTTGGATCATAATGGAGGTCGAATAAAGCACGATAGATGGAGAAATTTCTATCAGATATCATGGTTGGAAATGCTCTTGCAAAGAAACACACACACTGTACAGGCTCAAATAAAGTGCATGAATTGTTCGACAGAATGCTTCAAAGAAATTTGTGTCTTGCAACATGGCAAGATTGCACGACATGCAAGAAATTGAACTGAAAAGGTTTTAGAAACTTCAAACAAATACACGTGGCGAACGTATAAGACCGATTTTGCTACCTTTTCTAATAAACTTTCTACCAGAGTTGTAACCGATGGTTAGTAACAAGGAATGTATACTTGTCAAAGCTTAATGGAATTACAATTCAAATACTCTGTTATATATTCATGTTGAATATAAAGTCAAAGACAATGCATTGAACCGTTATTGAAAGAAAGCGTTATAAATGAAAGGATTGGAGAATGTGCACAAGATTGTTTTTGCAAGGCAGCTCTCAAATATTCATATAAATGAACCACATCGAGCACATCCTCACATTATAAGATTTGTTCGTGTTCTGATAAGTAGAAGCTGAGTTGCACATGCTCAATCGAATGGATTATAATATGTATACAATTTGATCATTTTAGTGTCCATGGTTAGACTTCATGCCCATCGTGGTTGTGTGTACGTGTTTTATTGGTGTGTGTAGCTCATTTATGAATACAAGCAAACAATAGAAGCATAAAAATGAGCTCAGACTAAAAGCCACATGCCTTTAGCATAGAAGTCAGATTAGCTACACAAACACAAGATTTACACAAGATTAAAAATAGTTTATTAGTTCAAGAATTGAAAATAGAAGGTTGAAGATATATTATGACATTGATAAAGAGAATGGTAAAGGTGAGGACATAAGAGTGATATTTTATGAAACTGATATGAGAAGGGACATCTATCATCTAAATGAAGTAACAAATTTGATCAGATCATAACAACCTTGATAGATAAATTCATTCTTTTAGAGGCAAATGATTTCATGAAGAAGCTTATATCCATGAAAATATATCGCCTTCAAAATCATCAAAAATGGCATGGCTTTATCATCTCTAGTCCAAACATGATTGCTAAATTTGAAGAAAACAAAAGTGGGATATGTATCAATGAGGAGTTCATCACAGAAGATAAATAAAATTACAACATGAGCTTTGATGGAACACTTCTTAGCAAAGTGAAATGCACGGCATTGAGAAGAGGTTTGAAAGCAACATATTTTGAGAATGCACTGAGTAAGTGAATCATTGGCAATGCAAAGATAGGTTTTAGTCCTTATTTAATCCTTCTTAGAGACTGTGTGGTTACGACACAGAGGAATATTGATGTCATTTGGAATATTTTCTCAAAAATCTTACAAAGATGCAGTTGGAGTGGATTTCCTTCAAGGCCAAGTTCATGATCACAAGAAGACACAATGATCGCCTCAACTAAACTAATGACTCGTACCTTCTTCTAAAAGTAGCAAACTTCAAATTCTCATTTTGGAAAAGTGACTTATGCCACTTATTGTAATTAATGTTAGCTTTTGGGCTTTATGCTTGTAAAAGTTAGGTAAATCCTAACTTGTGTTCAAAAAGGTAGTTATTAGAAGTAATCACTTAGGTAGTTATCCTAGGTAACTATTTTAGGAAGTTATCCTAAGTGGTTGCCAAGGTGGTTCTCCTTAGTAGTTATTCTAAGTAGTTACCTAACTGGTTATGCTAAGTGGTTACTTGTGTAGTTATTCCAGGAATGTTTAAAAATACAAGCTCATTCATGATGTAAGGGGGGCCTTTTAGCAGAGGGGAAACTATGGAGAAATTTCCAAGGAGACTTTTGGTTTTGCACTATGTTCAAAAGTGTTTTTGATCTTGTATATTTTCAAAAAGATTAGAGATGGGAAATGCACATGATTTCAACATGTGGTACAAGGCACTGATGGCTAAAGTTGAACCCTTCGAGAAAGTAAAAGGTGATTGTGCTAAGATAGAAGAAATAATCAAAGAAATTTAAGACAGTCTTCATTGTAGCCACAGATGTGCTCGAACAAGAAGTCCGAGAAAGTAATGAGTTTGGACAATTTTAAGAACAAGGTCCAGAATAACTTCTCTTTTGCAGGTCCAATCCTGGGGCAGCACTTGAGCAAGGCATCCACTTTTCTATGCATTGAGGACGACTTTTGAAAACAAGGATCAGACTGGACACATTTGTTTACCACATATGCTGATGAGCTGGATGTAATAGAATACATGATAGACATCATGCCAAGTGTCACAATGGATGAGCTCAATCTTTTTGTGACCAAATTCATTGAATTTGTTGATGAAGAAAAGGATAAGGGACGCTTTCTTCTAGAAGAAAGCTCTTTCTGAGTTGTTCATTTTCCATTGGTTCTCATTGGATAATCATTGTAAACCTTAATTAGGGTATAGTTGTATTAATATTGGCCATCAATCTTAAATTGACCTTGACCCTTCATCTGTTTTTGAACTCCTATATAAAACCTTCCTCTCTCATTTGTAAAGAGAGATTCAGAGAGATTGTTGCATAAACACTTCATAAGTAAATTCATTGTTCAATTGTTGGTGAATTTGATATCTTTTGCAAGTTGCATGGTTTCTTGTCTCTCATTTAGAGTAGATTTTATTTTCAAAATTGTTAGATTGAATAAAGGATTTGATGAGAATGTTTAATGTGGAATTGATATGATCATACCTTTTATAATTGGATAATTTTCAATTATTTTACAAGGTTAGTCTGGACTCTGAACACTTGAAAGAAAACTTAACTTCTATTACTGTATTCTTTGTTCAAAATGTTGGTGAATATGTGTCCTAAACATTGAATCTGCCCCAATTCTGAGAATTTTCAGATTGGAACCCTGAATTTGAGCTAAAAATTTCTTTCAAGTATGCATAAAATTGTTCTGATCTTGTCAATCAGATTAGAAAACCTTAAGAAAATTAATAAAATTGCCTGAAAATCACTTCTAAAGCTGAGAAAACTTGGAATTCTTGAAAAGAAAACTTTCAGTAGATATGAAATCTCTGATTTGTGCCCAGAAATTATCTCCAATTATCATGAAATTCCCCTCTGCAATACCTTCACTTTGCCTTAAAATCAAAAGAAATTGCTAAAATTGAACTCCAGAGGTTTGATTTCCAATTTGTGAATAAATGAGGTGGCAAGTTCGTGTATTTATAGGAAACATGGACATCCAAGAAGAGGTCAATCCCTTCACTTTTTTCTATCTTTTTTTCTGATTTTTCTTTTCTTGAGTTTTAAAACTTGGTCGATTTTGCTGCTTGGATATAAAAACTAGCTTTTCAATTTTCTTCTTTCTTGAGCCTTCATGAACTTGGTTGAACTGCTTGGATAAGCTTTATTAGCTTTAAAAAAAAAACTGATTTCCTTGCTTTTTTATCTTTTCATTCTCTTGGCTTTGTTCTTCTTTCAAGTCAATCCTTCTTGCTTTTTTTTCCTAGATCTTTCCTCAAGTCGATCTGCCTTCTTGTTTTCTTCTAGAAGTTCTCAAGGGTGAGGGGACTTGGCTTTGAAATGTGGATTTCACACACACAGGCAAATTTTTTAAAACATCAAGCTTGGGTGGACTCAATTGTGTCTGTGGATTTTATCCACACTTAGTCAAGTTTCATAGCCCTCTAGACTTGGGCGGACTTCATGTAGAATTGTGGAATTTCCTAACACTTGAATAATTTTTCCTTGCCTTTCACTAGCACTTCTCATGGAGGACTTTAGCGTGGTTTTAGGATTTTTCAGGCCTTAAAGAAATTTCTTACCTTTCAAAACCTATCTCACCAACGTGGACTTTGCTTGCTCTTGTGGATTTTACCATGCCTTGGACAAATTTCTCATCTTTTCAAACAAACTTTGTATTTGAGGAATTCGCAACATCTTGGAGCGAACTTTGTATGCATTCAAGGATTCTTTAAACACGTCACCAATTTTCCCCCTAGCCTTCGAACTTCATCATAGATCATGGAATTTCCTGGACTTAACCAAATTTCCTTTCCTCTTTGAATTTCTCTTTCCATGGTTGACTTTGATGACAATTGAGGAATTTCCGAGCATGGGGAGGGCGGACTTCATCATGAGTTAAGGATTTTCCTTGCTAGACAGGGCGGATTTTGTATAGAAACACGAATTTGCATGCCCCCTTTTGGCAGACTTGGCTTGGAAACAAGAATTTTCATGGATTCCTAGGCGGACTTCACTTGGCATTGAGGATTTGCGTACTTTTCTCGTTTGATATCCGGAATTTTCACAACTTTCCACACTTTTTTCATAAAATACCAGATGAATTTGGTGTTAAACACAGCAATTTTACACTTGGGTGATTTCCCCCTTCTCACAACTTTTGGCCTTCTAAAAATAGAAATTTCATAAAAGCAAAAAGCAAAAAAAATGAGCAAAAAAAACAAACCCCAATTGGCCTACAGGTGCCAAAAATGAAACTTTTGGAAAAGCAAAAAAGAAAAATAAAAAAATTTCCTAAAAAGTAGGAATTGTCATAATTGACCTCAAGCAATTGTGATCTTCGTCCCTTGGCCTCTCTAAACACTTCCGTAGCATAAGAATACACATTTGGTCATGCTTTCTTCTTTTTACTATTTTATGACACTCTCGAACTTGGCAAATTAAACTTAAAAACCTTAAACTATTAAGACTCTAAAATTTCACTGGAAAGAGACACTAAAACCTAAAATCTCAAAAACAAAAAACTGGTGGTCCCCATTTGCAATGGCGCGATGTGTGAAAACGTCACAACAAGCTTGCCATCATCATTCTTGATCAGCCCATGATAATGTGTTTGCACATTATTTATTCTTAGTCTCTTAGTTTCTTAGCACTTTTGGCATTCCTAATTAGTTCTTCATTTTGACAAGTTTTAACATTATTAATTAGTTCTTCACTTTGACAAGTTTTTAACTTGATCCTACCTTTAGTGCTATGCATCTTCAGTTGAAAAATATAGAAACCCATTGTGTCATTTCATATTTGCACCATACATTTTGTTTAGTAGGACTGCGTTATTTGGTATTGATGTCAAAAAATTAAACTATCATTTAGAATCAAAGAATTCAAATGAAACTTTTGTCATTATCAAAAGACATTCTTGAATCCGAAGTCCAAACATACACGCCATGATACAATTTAACTCTTTAAATTGGAAAAAGTCAAGCACGTAATATATAGTCAATGTTGCCTATTTGACATAAGTTTCTTGTTAAAACTCCTCAACTTTAAAAAGAATTTTGAATTGGATAAAATCAAGGTCACAACATATAGTGAATATTGTTAGTACGATGGATCCCAAATAACAAAGAAGCGGGGTCGCGAAGCAACTATAAATATGCTAAGAAAAGTATATTTTACTTTTTGAATTCCTAGATGCTTGCAAATAAATTAAGGCTTACACAAGTTTATAGCCAAATGCAATCATAAGCATTTCACAAAATTTGCACATCAAATAATGTACTCCTTAGCATTTCACAAAATTTGCACATCAAATAATGCACTCATTAGCATTTCACAAAATCAACTTCAAATAATGCAGAATTGCTTTTAACAATGACTATATACCTAGCTACTAGGCTGGGATCGAAATTCACAACATAAACTATTCCCAAGAACATGTGTTTTGCTTGTTGAAGTCCAAATGCTATATTATGCTTCTTTAAGGTTTTATATTGTCGAGCTTTAGATTGCTATTTGACAATTGGTATTTGTTTTACCTACAAACAAAAATGCTTTAGAAACCTCAAAGCATCAGAACATATTAGAGTATTTACAAAAAGAATTACCAAGATATTCAATATAAACAAAGGAGCTCAAGTCTCCTTAACAGCTAAGAAAATGGATTTGTGTGTTGCTTCCCTACTCGGCAAGCTCTACAATCCCTATATCTCCTACTAGATCTCAAGTAAACCTTCAACTATATTCTCTTGAGCAAACACAAGGAGAAAAGAAAGCTTGAGATGCCCATCACACTAATACCAAATAGTACTGATAGCAAATGAATTCTTTGCAGCCACTGCATGCTCTTGAACCTCTCCAATGTCAACAAATTGATACAAACCATGATCTTCTATTCCAAATGCAATAGTTTTCTTGGACTCCCTATCAACAATATGGAACTTGTGTGTGCTGAAAATGGCATCCAACTTGCGACAGTGGTGCATAATCTGACCCACTAGAGTAGATTGAGTTCCATTCCTAGAACATAGTATACATTAAGGAAAATAAGAGATTTCCTTCCGAAGAGTATTTGAACATTGTCTCCATTGACCACTACGAAGATCACTAAGTTTGAGCAAGACATATACTCAATGAACTATTCCTTCATATGTGAAAAATGTCTAGATGCTCCAAAATCATTGTACCATGCACAAGTCTTGGAGTCATCTGTTAGTTGTTTGTCCACAGAAGTGTAGAAAGCTAACTCCTCAAAATTTTCTACGACACAAGCCTTTGGTGGAGGCCCTGCCTAGTTAGATTTTTTCAACTGCCAACCTCTTTTTGCAGTGCTTCTTCATGTGGCCAAGTTCACCACACTAAAGACATGAGATAGTCTTCAAATTCTTTGAAATATCTACATTTTGTCCTTAACATTTCTTCAGAGGCCACTTGCCTTTGCCTTTGTCCTTGGTTGCACAAGCCAATTCCGTACTCATTGAATCGTTGTTGTTACTACTCCTTCCATCTATCTAGCTGCAAGAGTCTATTGCACAAAATTGCAAATCAACACTAGTAGACGTGATGTTGAGTGTTTCTATGAAATGCTCGCAAGACCATGGTAAGCTTTTCCGCATTATGACCACCATGTCATCTTCTTCCATCATGAAACCAATAGCCGCTAATTGATCATGAATGTCAATGATCTTCATCAAATGATCCTACAAAGACATCTTATCATCCATCATGATCGAGAATGACATACTCTTCAAGAAGAATGCCCTCCCTTTATCTAGTACCTCATGTAGATCTCAAAGGTGTTTCCAAATCTCCAAACAAGATTTTCCCAAGGGAATCTCCAGATGCATTTCATCGGTGACAATTTAATGTGCATAACTTCACAATTACACTCTCGAGCTTGGCCTATTGTTTACCCGTAATCATTGGCCAAGTTTCTGTGTCAAGGACGATCTGATCAAGGCAATAGTATTTGAAAATATTGAGCGTCCTCTATTTCCAAGAGTTGTAATTTTTCCAAGGAACCTCTCACTACCTTCCAACATGATGTTGGTCAATAAAGCCATCCCTCTAATACTCCAAAAACACAGAAATCAAAGAACTCATTGTTTTTGAAAGAAGACTTTGAAAAAAAGTTAGGAAAATGTTTTTAGAAAACCCCAACAGCAAGGTAAAACCCATGATTTTATCAAAAAATCTTTGAAGAAATCTAGAAATTTGCAACCCAAAAACCCTATGCCCTAGCCATCAAAAATGACCATGATTTTTCAAAAATGTCATCAAAAATTGGTAGAAATTAATCACCAACCCTAGCCACTGATAAGACCCACTTTTATAAAAAACAGTCAAAAAATATAACTGAAAAACCACAATTTTCTAGAAACAATCATATAAAACCCTTGGCCGACACCAAAGCACAGCAAATCATGTCAAAAAGAGCCACGAAATTGTATAAAATTCATCAAAAACTGCCTCTAAAACCCATAGCCTATCACAGCCCAAAAAAAACCCTTCATGTGACCTAAAAATAGTAGCAAAACATCAGGATTGTTGATGGAAATCCTGTCGAAATGCCTGTAAACTGGTCACGTGCCAAAAAGACTTATCACGCAGCCTAGAAACGCCAACAAAAACCACAAAAATTTTGAAGAAAAACGACCAAAAACACCTGCAACACAATTGCCCATGATTTGTGCACCAACTGTGCAAAAATACTATAGAAATCAACGCAATAATGCTAAACAAACAGTCATGATTTTGTGAAAAACAAACTTTTGCAATTCTTGGAAAAAAATTAAAAACCCCATGATTTCTTCAAGAAAAAAAACACAATTTGCTTCACGGAGTAAATAGATAATTTTTTTAAATGCTGAAAAAAAAAATTTAGAAACTCTTGAAATTTTTAAAAGAAACAAACCCTCAAATTCTATAAAAAAAATCCGCCAAACAATCTTCAAGAAAAAATACAATGAATTTTCCTTGGTTGACCCTTTGGAAATCCTTTTGGTAAATCATTATCTCTATCATAGACACAAACTCACATTCACCAATCCTGAGGTACTCAAAACCTGAGCTCTGATACCATATTAAGAAAAATGATGACAGAGAGAATAATTACCAAGATATTTGATATCAACAAAGGACATAAGTCTCTTTAAATAAGAGTTGCAAACAATTTGTCTGATAAGGATAAGATAAACAACTAAGAAAGGCATATGACTACTAAAAGAATAAAGAATATTCCTAAATTCTATCTTAACAACTTAATTGATCATTATTACTAAATATTATAATATTATTTTAATATAAAGAAAATTAAAGAATGTTGCATAGGTAGCAGAAAAATCAAGTTATTCATTCATATTTAATTGAAGGAACAATTCATCCAGAATCATGGCCCCCCATACATAGAAATGAACTACCAGTACTAGATCCTACAAATACAGTGTAAAGGAATCGTGCCAAAGTTCGGAGTGAATTGCAACATTCTCTATGTGGAAGACGTCACTACCTGAAGATGAATGATGAGCTAAATTCGATTTCTCTTTCAACGAAGGCTTTTCTACATAGTCCTCTCTTATTTCCATCACACCTGCCTGTCACAAAGATCAAAATTTTAGGGGAAAAAAAAGCAAAGAACAATCACTAGATACACTAAACGAGAATCGCAATATTTAAGAACCTTGATAGAAAAAAAGAATAATGCTGATGTAAGAAGGAAGGTGCTCCTCTAAAGGTAGTGGAAGATGAAAAATAAGCCTGCATGACAGCTCTTGGAGCTTCATCTCTTCCTACGATTGAATCTGATTGATATACTTTGTCTTATTGGTTCTTAGATTATTTCTCCCTCTCCTTTATTTTGCCTTATTTTGTTGTCATATGTTTTTTTCTTTTAAATTTATAATTAATCATGATGATTGGGCTATTTGCTCTCTACAAGGACATTGATCTGTCACGTACATTAGCAGTGTTTGCTTCAAGAATTGTGTGTTAATTAATTCTATTTACCCCTTACGTAAGATCATCCCTTGAAATCATTAACCACAAGGTAAATCACTTTTTGGGTGGCTGATATGAATCTGGTCCACCATTAACGGAATACAGAAGAGTGGCCAAATCTGCAGTTAACAATGGCAGAGAAAGGAGAGATAATTTACAGGGCTAGTTTAAAATGGTAAGAAAAAACAGTGGTTTACCTCCTCAAGGGCAGAGAAGGACATATAGACATTCTACAAGCAAAGACAAATACTGTGGCTCCAGAAACAGCCTCTTTTGGAGCTAGTCTTTGCTGTGGAGTCCACATCGACAGCCTCAACAAAGGCAAAGAGTCATACTGCGGAGGAGATGTGCAAGGTAAGGTATCTCCTGATCATAAAATGCTTGTTGTTACCACTATGAGGAAATAGAAGAAGTGATTAGGAAGGAGGAAGAAAGGTTAAATAGTGTTGCTATCTTTTTGTCTACCTTAATAGAAGGTTCTTTGCTGACAAGATAGCCACATTAATAGGAAAATTTTGGGTATTTATGTTACATTCTATAGAATGATGCAACATATATATGCATGTACATATATTTGCATCCATATACAAATGCATGCATGTATATAATGTACAGCTGAACCCAGCCATAACAAACCTAGGAAGAAAAAAGTTGATGAACAGACATACCAAAATCTGAACCAGAAGCATATGTCAAATTAGCAAATGGCCTCTTTGTTCTCATGATAACTATATATCCTATCAGCCTCTTCTTTTCACCCTATTCACCTCCCTCCCTTCTGAAAACAAACAAGAGGAAGAAAACTTACATCAGCCTCAGCAGCTGTACTCGTAAAGAACAAAGCCTCTGCTTGAAGATCCTCCATTACAGCCTTAATGCCCTCAATCTTAGAATCCAGAACTGTGGAACGTCTACGTAAAACTTCCAAAGTTTGCTTTGCTGTGTATTCTGCATGGTATCCCTCGCCCAGTAGTACCTGAACTAGCCACAAAATTAAACAACAAATCAAACAGGTAAGGGAAATGACACATACATTGGAGATTAGAGACATATAACAGATTTAAAGGAGCTTCAAAACAAGTATACTATAAGGAAAAGGGCTTACTCCCCCAAGAAAAGTTTAAACCAATATGAGAAATGACTGGACATATTTCAAATGTTCAGATGAAACAAAAAGTTAAGACAATTAACAATAGTTTGACAAACACGTACAAGTCTAACAAGATATCCTTAGAAGAGAACATATTCTCTCAACATCTGAAAGCATATTTCCTAAACATCCAAAGAGTTTCTCAACATGTAATATATATTGAAGTCTATCTTTAAAACTCTATAAACTGTCTGCAGAAGCCAGAAAAATACCTCCATACAACTTGATTGGCTAAAATTATAAAAGTAAAAGTCTGAAGTATTTATTTTCACACACTAACTGTGCAGCATACAGGGTTGCCAAAACAAGCTCACTGTCTGGGTAACTTAGTAATTTAACTTTTTGTGTTTGCCACAAGTTTGCACAAAACTGAGATGCCAGCACAATACATTATAATGCAGGAGTTCACACTTCAACTTCTATGACATGATTTTATTTGAAGTGCCATTGAAAAATATCTTTCATATGCATGATTCTGCAGCTTGCCGCTACTAAAATTCTTTCAATCAAATTTGATCCTGATTTCATTTTCATTTGTGAGATTAATTGGTAAAATTCATTGAGTTGAACTTAACGGGATTAGGAAAAGATCAAAATATTCCATTGTTGTGTTGTTTGATGTGCTCGTTTAACCACAGGCAATGACTCAAATCATTGTTGGCCTCCCAACCATAGACGATATACAGCTATCGTCTCCCTCGAGCACTTCTCTTCAAATAATGTAGGTCTGCTGTAGAATGAATTCGGTATGCTGATTGTGTGTATTCGAGAATTGCCAAGTAAGAGATAATCGATCTCTTTATACCCATGCAAGGTGGCTCCTCATGAGGAGTCGGCTCCCTTAGAAAATAAGGCATCTCTTTGTTTGGGGCAACGTGACCTTTCATGAAGAGTGTCAGACTTTGCCAAAAGTCGGCCCCCCCTTTATAAGCATATAAATTATACAACCAAGTAACAAAGCATATCATCGATAGGCCTCAAATATGTAAGGCCAAAGGCCAATTACGTATTTGATGTAATCGTCCCCCAAGGAGACTCCCACAGATACATACATCAACACTCCCTCTTATCTAGGGAGGACTCCTTGCTCATATCTGTGTCATGAAATAACATCCACCATGGCTGCTCCCAAAGGGTGGAACAGTGTTCATCACAGAGGCAATCAATGTGATGACATCCCATCATGGCTACACACATGAATGGAAATGAATATAAACACAAGTGCCCACCACAGAGTCACTCAACGTGATGTCATCATCTCATACGTCAACAAATACATACGTCAACACTCCCTCTTATCTAGGGAGGACTCCTTGCTCATATCTGTGTCATGGAATAACATCCACCATGGCTACTCCCAGAGGGTGGAACAGAGTTCATCACAGAGGCAATCAATGTGATGACATCCCATCTTGGCTACACCCATGAATGGAAATGAATATAAACACAAGTGCCCACCACGGAGTCACTCACCGTGATGTCATCATCTCATCATGACGGTCACCATGGCTACTCCCAGAGGGTGATCAAACACAAGTGATGTTGTCATGGAGTCTCTCAACATGACATCCACCTTGGTTGCTCCCAGAGGGTGGATCCACCATGGCTATTCCCAGAGGGTGGAACAAGGGCTTTCACCTTAAACTTCTCTCGCACAGAGAAGAATGCATTAACAAGGGCTTGCACCTCAAACTTCTCCAACAGAGAAGAATGCATTAAAGTACATTCAGGAAATCACTGATGTTGAGACTCCCTCTCAACAGGGGGTTCATTCTCCACAATTCCAAGCTTGTCTCGAAAATGCACAAACTTCACTCTGCAAGGGGCTTGGTGAGAATAGCGGCCGCCTGATCATCAGTGCTAATGTACCTCAACTAAATAGCATTCCTTTGCACCATATCTCTAATATAGTGATATTTGATCTCCACATGCTTTGACCTATCATGAAATACAAGGTTGGAGTCTGCATCACTCTTGGTGAATCCCAAGCTCACCAAGTATCCATCTATCCAAGAATATCACAACCTAGGTGTCAGCATAAAGACGATCAAGCCTACACACATGGGACTCCATCCCATGAATCATAGTCCTTTAACAACTACAATTTCCCAAGGAGGAAATTGATCATCATATCTCACTAATGCAACTTCCATCCCATGACAGAACTGGAGAAGTCATAGTTCAAATGGAAGTATACCTTATCACTAGAGAAACCATCTCGACATGGTCCACTCCCTCTGAACCAGTATGACCAAAATCCTCGGAAGTCAACTGAAGCAGATCCTCTAGCTGCTCCCTCTGACACGGACGCATACCTTTCTCACATGGTCCCAATCATGGCGAAAATCTTGCTCCAAGAGACTCCCATGTCTTCGAGCATCTCAACTCATAACATCATCTAGCATGATCCCTATACGCCTGAATGTGCTAGATCCAAGATCACCTTTGGACCTACTATCATAGCTCGACTAGGAACTCTTGACACTCCTGTTAAGTGCACAACTTTTGTAACTGCTCTCGTGCTTTCAAGAAGATTTGTAGCCATCGATAAAAAACTGGCAAGGTGGGCAAGTTTCTGATGTCATAGTTGTCATAAGTTGATATCAACGCTTGGGTTGGGTGTCCCAACAAGCTGTATAGGCCTCCCTCTCGAATCATCAATCTCATAAGATCGAGCCCTCATTACTCTGGAGCAAACGCTCATCAACATCCTTCCTGATGCAAGCTACTTTTATACTTCTTCCAAGCTTCATGTACTTCCCTTCACGCCCTTGTTCTTCAGGACCTTTCAACTATCGTGAACAGCATCCAATAGTCCTCACGTGGCTGTAGGCAACGATTTTCTTTGTTCACCATAGTTCTATTCTAGCAGATTAATTGCACTTCCTTCAACGCTCCAATAGTGAAGCAATCTCCTTTCTCTGCAGCGACAGCTCACTTAACATAGCAATTCTATTTTGCAATGTTTCCAATTCCTCAATCTCAAGCCTTGTTGTATGAGACTCCCACTCATGGAAAGTCGCACAAGAGATAGGACCGCTCAGAAATGATGTTGACTTCTATTTGCGGCTCAAGAGAGTCTGATTTGAATCAAGAATCATTTTACCTCCAAAAAAATGCCTTCAACTGAATGTCTTCCTACCTTATAACCACAGCTCATATTTTGCAGCGCACTGTATAATTCAAACTCTTTATTTTTGCAACCTACTATATTTGGACTTGCAGATCATGGTAATAACCTCTTAGATCTCTCTCAATGGAGATGATACAAATTGTACGCTACCAAAAGAAATCTCTTCTATTTTCAGCAAGGCACTCTCAGCTTATCTATATCACCGAGTTGTTATTTTCATTCAAAAATCCACACAAAGAAATCCTATTTAAACACTTTAAAGCACACACTTGTTTTATTGTCACTTTAATTTTTCATCATGTCCACCTACTTTTGAGTGAGAGAATATTTATATAGAAACACCCAAGAGGATCGACTCGTTAGGAGATTCAAGGAAGTTATTTGTTTTAACCATCTCCAACTGTTAACTATCGTTCAACCGCCATATGGTTATGTCAAACTGTTTGTTTGATTCTTTACTCATCAATGAACTTGCCAAATATACGCCTTAGTGTCAATATACAGAATGTTCTTTTCAAGGGTCTTGGTTATGTGTATCGGCGAAGTCTAAAGTGAAGACATATCATTATGTTCTTATGCACAGGATATCTTCATCATTTTCAATTAGCAATTGTATTGAATCACGGCATATGATTTGAAGCTCGTTGTTTGTTATACTAAAGGAGATTGTCTTTGAAGGAGTCGTACACAATCAAACCAATCCAATCACAATATGTTGTGCCTTTCAATGTTTAAACAAAACACTACCATCTTTCATTATTTCATATCCACCATGTGTCAAACATATGAATTGTCGTTGTACAAAAACAACTCATATCATACACTACGATATTATTTAGAAAGATTTTGAGGCAAATACAAGCATCGCCCGATAAACCTTCTTAAATTGCCATCTATAAATTTTGCCACATGCAAAAGGCATGTTCAAATTGCGTTCCTGAAGACAGATGTGTTGAAAAGTCTACGTTCTGGCTAATCATCTCGATATCGTGTCTTAGTTCAAAACATGCACCATTCTTATGTTGTCGTGTTGGGAAGAAACCAAATGTTGCACCCAATCAACAACCCGACTCCTATTCCATACAGATTGAGATTAGTGTCAATGATCACAATATTGTTCATAGGAGCATTTTCCCGTACACAAATGTACTTGTCTGATTCCATAGTAACATGAATGTAATAAATTGTGGATTTATCCCCACACTTGGCTACATCGGAGCCTCCTTCGTGGTGATCGGTGCGCTAGCTGAACAGAGTACTCACACTGTTGGTAATTCTCAGATGATGATTCAAACCAAAATCCCACGCAATTCCAAATTCAGTTTCCGCACATGATAATGGCAGCCGAGAGAGATCAATTACGAACACCACATTCATACCAATTTCAACTGCCGCATATGTTGATAGAAGAATTATATGTGTGATCAACTATGAACTCCGCTTATGGCTACACTCCATTACGTTGTTCGGCACAATAGTTCTTGGATAATGAAGACTCGGTCTCAAAGGTTAATTTATTCCTTTCTTCGTTAGTTATCACCAAACAATAAGCACCCATCTAATACTCAGACGCAACGTACAGTAACCTAGAAATCATGTTGTCAGTTTCCAATCTGTGCAAATCACTGGAGTTTTCAATTGATACCAATCACAGATTGTTCCAACTCTTGTGCAGACCAAAACTGATGCAACCTTAACAAGATACCGACATGGGCAGTTGACCGCCTATGTATTGTACCCAAAACTTACAGCAATGACATTTAGACAATTCGCAGGGAGGGGAAAGAACAACCCACACCAGCAAATATGATTTCGGTGCCAAGGAAATGAATGGACACCTTACGGCAATAAAACCCCACATTTATCTGGCTCTGAGTTTCTTTCTAAATGACTTCACAACAAGGTTTCTATCTTCTTTAAATGGATATCACGGGAGAACATGAAAGCTTTATTCTTAAATTTCCTTGTCGACTGCAATGTTTCTTATTCACGGAAAATATCAATTTCAAAACTCGAAGATATTCACGCCTTCCTGTTGTTTTAGCAAACTGCATTGCCCCAGAACATAGGAACCGCTCAACACCAGAAATATCCCTAAGACCAAGTTGCTCTGATACCATGTTGTTTGATGTGCTCATTTAACCACGAGCAATGACTCAGATCATTGTTGCCCTCCCAACCATAGATGATATACAGCTATCGTCTTCCCCGAGCACTTCTCTTCAAATAATGTAGATTTGTTGTAGAATGAATTCGGTCTGCTGATTGTGTGTATTTGAAAATTACGAAGGAAGAGAAATCGATCTCTCTTTATACCCATGCAAGGTGGCTCCTCATGAGGAGTCATCTCCCTTAGAAAATAAGGCATCTCTTTGTTTGGGGCAATGTGACCTTTCATGAAGAGTGTCGGACTTTGCCAAAAGTCGCCCCCCCTATATAAGCATATAAATTATACAACCAAGTAACAAAGCACACCATCAATAGGCCTCAAAATATGTAAGGCCAAAGGCCAATTACGTATTTGATGTAATCGCCCCCCAAAGAGACTCTCGCAAATACATACATCAACATGTTGGATATAATATATAAAGCTTTGGTATTATAACTAGAGCTTCATCTAGTGTCACCTGGGTTCAATAATCAATATCCTCAAGAGAGAAGTAATATAAAATCTAATGTACGGGGTTACATGCCCTCCACAAAAACTAAAAGGGTTTAATGAATGAAAAATAATAATAACTTGGAATGGTTACCAATTAATTAGAACAACCAATCATGATGCTATTGGACAAGAATATGGTAATGGTAACAAGTAATGATGGAACATAGATCCCAGTGATTATGGCATTGTAAGGCACACAATATGTGAATCTTTATATGCAACTTTTCATTGACAACCTTCTCCAAGCATGAGCCTTGGGACCTTAATGTAGCTCTAACAAATTTTCATAAAATGTAACAATTCAGCAATGTGGAAACCCAAGATGGGAAAAACCATAGTGTGACTAGCTGCTTGGATCTACTGTACTAAATCAGCCTCACAAAATAATGAATCGCTTACAACCATGAAGTAGGCACCAACCTACCAGAGACACCAGACCCCTGTTGTATTTGTGAGCACCAACTCACTGATTACATCAAACCACTCTGCCCAAATCTGAGCAACAACCCAATAACCAAGACTTCAATCTCAACAGTAAATATGATGTGAATTGAGGACCTTCAACTTCTCTTGAACTGATCGATCATTGGCTAACTCTCTTACATTGTAATACAATGATTGAGGATGCAACTTATATTCCATTACAGTTTCACACTTCTCATCTAATCAGATGTTTCTCTATGAAGCACACAATTATTACTTTTTTTACATTCTAGGACAATTCCTAGAGTCTCTTATATATGCATTACGATTCCCATTACATACATAGGTCGGCTGATAATAAAGATTATTGTATTTGCAAGTCGGACACCGACCCATTTCCTAAATCAAATGTGTAGTAGGCCACGTCCAATAACCCACACGCTTCACCAAAAGGTAGAGCATGCTACGTGGATGCCAATGTAGCCTTAACTGGTTCCAACAGTCATCCTCACGCAATCCCCAAAAGGCACACGGCACGAGCTGCTCTCACATTATGCCAGAACAGCAAACAGATAAGTTTACTAGTAACATGATACTTCTGATGATTCAAGCTTGCTAACTGTTACACACAGATTTCAGAAATACAAGATAATGTTGAAATATGTGTAGGGCCCCAAGGTTGCATGGTATGTGGAGGGCCCCAAGGTTGCATGGGGACGGGAGTACTTTGGGTACTGGTACGGGTACGGGTACGACTATTTTTTTAAATAGGGGACGGGGGTACTTGGATACGTCAAAACTTTTTCTTGATATAATTTTAATATTTTATAGAAAATCTGAAAATATGAGTCATGACAAGGAGTTTTCAAAACAAGAACAGTGATAAAGTCTGCTGATGTAATGTATTGTTTTCAGTTTCAGATTTGCAATGTGTTTGTAATAATAATATATGCTAAATGTTTAGATGCATAACAGAGAAAGCAAACTTTAAACACGAACAAGAAGATTATAAATCATATAACAATGACATATTGCAAATGTCAAACTTCTGGCTTGAACAATGATAAAGTTTACTGTTAATCAGTATTGTATCAAAGTTTCAAACTGATAGCATATGAATTAAGCTTGGTAAACAGCAAGCTGATACGCAAACAAAAATCAGAAATCTTAATCAAGGTCCTTAGCTATGATGCTCTCCACCGAGTACCTGGTACTTGGGTACGCGTACCCGTACCCAGTACGTGTACCAGGGGTATGGGTACGAGTACCCATGCAACCTAGGTGTAGGCATATTCTCCCTTCAAACCATAAGACATCATCCCTAAACATTAATAAATGTGGAGCATAAAGGGTTGTCAAAACAAGCTCGCTGTCAAGGTAATTTAAACAGAAATCCCACTTCAGGCTTCCAGACCACCATCAACGTGAATGCATGCAACATGGTGTTACAGACATTTCCCAACTGATTCCACAAAGACTGTAATCTATAGTAATGTCACAACCTAAAATGCAGATCTGACATGACATGACAAGTAACTTACCTTCCTCCAAATATTGTAGCTTGCTGACACTTCTTGACACCCCTGCTATCACCACTCCTTTGACATAATGACAGGCACCACTTTAATACAGGTGATTTACCCTTCAACATCAATTAGATAAAGTAGTCAATGGCCATTCATGGTATTTCTATCTATTCAGTCAGAAAATGATTGATGGAGTATTGAACCTTTCTGGAATTGTGCTTGGTAATTCCATTGTCTGCTACTATTTATCTTTAGTGAAGGCTGAAATTGCTCAGGTAGAGATTAATAGAATTGAAAGAAGCTTCAGCATTAAGGCTCAATCACATGTCCACATATGAGAAGAGGAAGAAATTTTTGGATATGTTCAAGTGTGACATCAAGCTAGAAGAGTTGTCGAAAGAATCTGGAACTCAAGTAAGGGGGATTCAAAGGAATGTTTGCTAGGCCTGTGTTTCGTATGCAGGAAGAGGTGCCTAGATGGTTAAAATCGATAAAGATTTTAGGTTTACACAGTCAGAAATAACATCATGTACCTTTATACCACAGCGCGATATCTTTAATTCCAATTTTTGGAGTCTCTGTTGAGGATAATCCTCAGGAAAATTACAAAAAAAATAATTCACAGTTAGACAATTAGAGGGAACCCCTTACAAAAGGGATCAATTGATGTGACCCAGCAATGAATTTATTAGCAGTGTTATTACTTGCCAGAATAGAGCCAATGCAGAGTTGGATGGCCTCCTTCAGAGAATGCCCTACACTAAAAGACCCTGGCTGAACAAACCTGAGGAGGCATGGTACTCTCCTCAATATCTGTATCAAGTTATCAACATCCATGGCTCCCTTAGACCAGAAGAATCTGGGGCACCTTGTAACTTTAGAATTTTGTGATTTTTTTCATATAGTTTGTCTAGTCAATCATGAATTGATGTCTAGGAGGATGAAGGATGACTAAAGAGTCGATGCCTGTCACTCAGATATGTAATGTAATGGGATATGTACAGAAAACTTAGCCTAGTGTTAAAACTAATCAGTTGTTTACCAAAAGTCCAATCACCTCATTCTCAGAAATACAACTCAAACTCAAATTTCAGTACAAAGTAGTAGACTTCCCAGAAACTACATTATTGAGATAACACTGGCATCAATTGTATTGATCAAGAAGACACTATTTTCCTTGTATTCATGCATCCATAATCCATGTGTATCATTACAAGCAATGACAATCATAAAATATGGAAAATAGATTAAAAGTGTAATGCAATTCAATTCCAAAAAACAAGGAACACGGGAACCTAAGTTGTAATGCCCCGCCAGGAACCCAGGAGAATCTAACCTAAACATGCAACTAAGTTAACAGGATAAATTTTTTTTTAATGTTTACTTACAATAATAATAACAATAGGGGCAACCCTTTGGTGAAATGGTGGAGTTTCTTGCCTGTAGTGCCTACAACCAAGGTTCAAACCTCGCAGCGTTACTCTCTACTGCGTCAACAATTGAGAGGCCCCCAAGATCTTGTATCTTGATTTACCCGCGGGATGTGGAGTGGGTCATTTGCATTCCGCCTAGGGAGTACATCCCTAGCTTAAATTTTGCATTACGCCTAGGGAGTACATCCCTAGCTTAAATTTTGCATTACGCCTAGGGAGTACATCCCTAGCTTAAATTTTAGGGTCGGAAAAATGGAGCACAACGACTACGGAGGTAACGGCTATGGAGGCAACGGCTATGGAGGAAGAAATTTGTGGAGACACCAGATAGCTCGTGGAGGGTTAAGGGAGGATTCTCAATGGGGATCACTGTCCAAACAGAGAACTCACAATGGTTTCTTCTGGAGACAGAATCGGATCGGTAGTATGGAGGGCTTTCGAAGTATTGATGAGCTTCGAAGAAGGCCGCACATTGGAGCTCCTAGACCTTTCAATCTACAGGTCCAAAATGATCCCAAGAAGCATAGAAACAATAGAAATATGGAATGGAGACCGCCCAGACAGGATCTAGCCCGAAACTCCAATAACGGAAGGAATGGTGGGAGATGGGAGAATGGGCGACATTCAACCTGGCGGTCGACTGGATCTCTGTTGCAACCTCACAAGTTTAGCTTCAAGCAGATAGAAGATAAGTTCTAGCGCCCAAAGAACTCGGAGACACTCCCTCCTAAAGCACATCTGACTTCTCCTACTCCGCGAGAAGTCATCAAGGTAGATAGCACTTTTACTGTAAATGCCTCTTCATTACGGATTGACAATAAACAATGGGAGGAATCTGTCATTAGACTACAAGAAACAGCTTTTTTTATGAAATGGCTAGGCCCTTGGCCATCCTTACTAAAGATTCAGACCTGGATAGAGGCTAACTGGTGAAGGGATTTTGAAATCAAGACCCTCTCAAATGAGTTCTTGTTAATCATGTGCCCAACTAAGAAAGATAAGGAGTGGATAGTTAAAGGTGGGTCGTTTACCATAGATGGGTACCATAGATGGGAAAGGCATCTACATCTGTGATTGGAGACCTAATTTTAATCCTGATAAAGAATAAGTAGAAAACATAGCAGTATGGCTAAAACTCATAAACCTCCCTTGGGAATATCAAAATGAGAAAACCCTAAAGCTTATTGGAAAAGCATTGGGCAAATTTTTAACCTCTAAGGAAGTGGTGGATAGGAATGACTTCTATATTTACTCCAAAATATTGGTTAAAATACAAAAGTGCTATGAGATTCCAGATTATGTAGTCCTAGGATCGAACAAGGGAGAACGGAGATTGAAAATCAACATTGAAGAGGCTAACCTATGTATGGAAGCAGTGAAAGCTAGTGTAAAAGGCAAAGCCTTGGCAATAAATAATAGTTTGGAAGTGATCAAACTAATAGAAAGCACGAGAACTCGACAACCCCTATGGTCGATTCATTTTGAAGACGAGATGGTGGATATTCGTTCCTCAGCTGCAATGGAAGGATCCCCAGCTGCTTTCACTCTGGAAAATTCAAACATGGAAGGCAAAGTGGAGAATGTTACTGATAGCTCATTACTTAGGGACAATACGGAGAGTCCGCTCTCTACCCAAATAGTAAAGGAAACCCCTTATGAATCTCCTAAGGACAGACACTTGAAGTCAAGTGAAGGGTTTATTGAATCCGTAATCCCGAACGCAGAGGAGGTCGGTTTACAAACCCCTAGAAGCCTAATGCAAAGGACGACCGATAGAGGTTGCAAACCTGATTTCACAGCTGCAGGGGTTTACCAATTTGAGAATGAAGATCGGATTATAGAAGATGAGAATGATGCACAGGAAGATCAGTGCACAGATATCCAGATCACCCCTATTCGTAATCTGGATAAATCTATGGAAGACATGAAGGACAAGGAGGATAAGGAATGGATTTCGGAGTCTGAAGAGGGATTTACAGATGCAGTGAAGGATGATTTTGGGGTTTTAGATCAGCTAAACCTCCTTGAGGATAGAACCATTAGTCAGTCTCAGTCCCTGCTTACAAAACCTAACATCAAAGAAAAAGGTAAAAGAGGCCCAAAATCGGCTAAGGCCAAACTTGCTATTGCTAGAAGTGCAGCAAACCAGTCGAAATTGACCAGATCGAGAAGAGGTGGTTCCTCTTCCCGGAAGCTATGAAGCTCCTTTCTGGAATGTCAAGGGCTGCAATGCCCCTGACAAAAGGCGCTTGGTCAAAAGATGTCTTGACCAAGCGCAACCAGATGTGGTATTTTTACAAGAAACAAAGCTAAGTGGTTTGGGTGTGCAACAATTTTCTAGGAAATTTCAGTTATGGGAATGTCTCTTTACAGATGCTGAAGGAGCGTCTGGGGGGATGGGTATAATGTGGAAGGATGCAGGGGTTAAAGTAAGCAAAATCGAGGAGGGATATAATTGGCAGCTAGTTCAGATTCAGTCTTTTCAACACAAGGTCACCTTTTTTGTAGTTAATGTTTATGGCCCATGCAACCCCACAGGGAAGCAACAGCAATGGTTGTCCCTCACTAGCATTACTTCAAGAATGAAGGATAGTCTCTTCATGCTAGCAGGGGATTTCAATGCCATTCTTTCTCCAAATGAGAAACTTGGGGGAAAGGGATGGATTAGTCAAAGTCAGAAGGATTTTGCTGATTTTGTGGCTGCAAATGAATTACAAGATGTAGTTTTTACAAATGGGGCCTTTACTTGGACTAATAGGCGTAAAGGTTTCACAAATATTGCTGAGAAGTTAGATAGGTTCCTACTGGGAGGAGACTGGATGGATACTAATTGGTTGTGTCAAGCTGAGATTCTACCTCTCACTGGTTCAGACCATTTTCCAATATGTCTGAGGCTCATGGAAGATGCTACTCCTGAGCGACTCCTTTCAGATTTGAGAAGATGTGGTTACAGGATCCAGGCTTCTGGGAGATGATCGAATGCTGGTGCAAATCTGCTCCGAAAAGATCTGGTAATTTTGCTTTCATATTTTTTTAAAAATTGAAATTCATTAAAGAGAATCTAAAGATTTGGAATAGGGAGCATTTTAAGAATATTTTTGAGGAGAAGCTTAAACTGGAAGCAGAACTTGCTGCTTTAAATGAAATTACTGTTGCTGGTGGGATGGACTTACTTATTTTTAATCAAGAGGCTGAGTTAAGGAAGAAATACTCTGAGATTTTAAGTAGAGAGGAAACTTATTGGAAACAGAAATCACGTGAAACTTGGCTAAAAGAAGGTGACAGAAACACAAAAATTTTCCATAATTCTGTAAAAGGCAGAAGATCTGTAAACAAAATTTTCTCAATCAAAGATACTCAGGGAACTCTACTCACTGAACCAGATCAGATTAATGAGGCTGTTGTTAGACACTTCTCTTCGATATTTGCAAAAGGGGTGGAGGATGGTGAAGATACAGAGGATTTTCTGGAGGTCATCCCTCAGCTTATCTCTATAGAACAGAACAAATGGCTTATGAGTAGAATTACTGAATCTGAAGTTAAAAAGGCTCTTTTTAAAATGAAGAGTGATAAGGCCCTGAGGCCAGATGGCTTCCCTGCCTTATTTTTCCAAAAAGCATGGCATTTTATGGGCAAAGACTTATGTGATGTGGTCGAGGAATCTCGTAAAGGTGGCTTCATTTTCAGAGTTTTTAACAACACCTTTCTGACCTTAATCCCAAAGAAAGGAAGGAAGGAAACCTTTGATGATTTTAGACCAATAGCCCTTTGTAACACTGTTTACAAAGTAATAACTAAGGTGATGGCAAACAGGCTTAAAACAGTGTTACCAACCTTGATTTCAGAAGAGCAAAGCGGGTTTGCTCCAGGCCGTTCTATTTATGAAGAGATAATTGTAGTGCATGAGGCCATTCATTCTATAAAGGCGGGCAAGAATGCGAGTATGATGGTTAAATTAGATATAAAGAAAGCTTATAATAATGTGAACCGAAGTTTTCTGATTAAGGTGCTCAGAAAATTTGGTTTTGGAAAAGCTTGGTGTGATTGGATCTATAGCTGCATTTCAACTACTAGGTTGTCAATATTGGTGAATGGCAGCCCCCAAGGTTTCTTTGAAACTTCTACAGGTATCCAACAAGGAGACCCCCTATCTCCATTTTTGTTCATAATCCTAGCCGAAGCACTCGGTAGATCTATCAACAAAGCCAAATTATTAGATGAATGGAAAGGTCTAAGAGTGGCTAGGAGCATAGATGCTATCACTCATCTACAGTTTGTAGATGATACTTATCTTATGGGGGAAGCTTCTGCCCGCAAGGCAAGAATTATTAAATCAACCCTTGATACATACAGCAAGGCTTCCGGTCAGGCTGTCAACTAGGAGAAGTCAGAGATTTTCTTCTTTAATACCAATATCCCAACCCAACAACATATTACTAGGATCCTTGGGATGAAAGTTGGTTCTCTCCCAAATAAATATTTAGGCATCCCACTTTTTGCAGGATCCTCTAAAGCTAGTTTATGGAAAGATTTAATTGACAATTGTGTCAAGAAAATGGATAGTTGGAAAGGTAAATGGCTCTCTTATGCTGGACGCATTCTTATGCTCCAATCAGTTATTTCAGCAATTCCTATTTTCTCTATGAGTTGCCTCAAGATTCCAATCAAGGTGCTGAGATATATTGAACAACGCATGCGCAAATTCTTCTGGAATGGTGGGCATGAAGAGGAAAAAATTCCATTAGTAGCATGGGATACTATTTGCACTTCAAAGAAGAATGGAGGTGCTGGGCTTCGCAAATGGCAGCTGATTAATAAAGTCTTAGGAGCTAAACTTGTTTGGGACATCTATACTAATCCTTCTCAACTCTGGGTTAGAATTCTGAAAGCTAAATACCTAGATTCTGATGAGGATCGCAGAATACTCACGGTTCTAAACCCTCCCAAGGGTTCTTCAATCTGGAACTTCTTATTAGAATGCAAACCTCTTGTAATTAACCATTTATCTTGGCAAGTTGGTGATGGACAGAATGCACTGTTTTGGGAGGACTCTTGGAATGGCTATCCGGCATTGATAGACAATCATCACTCGAGGGATCTAATTGATAACTTTAAAGAGATATGGGGTGATAAGGTTCAGGATTACATGATGCTAAAACAGGGCCCTTTGGGACAGCATTGGGGATGGAAGGAGACAGCCACTTTGGGCTTGGGGGCTGACTTATGCTCCGAAATGAATGCAATTTTTTCAGAAAGATCTTTGTCATTAGTGAATAAGGACAACATTATATGGTGTGCAGCCAAGAGTGGTAAATACTCGGCAAAATTAGGCTATAATCTTCTAGCAAGTGAAGAGAATAAGATCGATTGGCCCTTTCAATTGTGCTGGAATAACTATGGCCTACCCAAGGCAAGAGCATTTGCTTGGCTGGCCATCCAGAATAAGATTCTCACAGATGATAGGAGAAGGAAGTATGGATTCACTGGCCCTTCAAGATGCCCATTGTGTGAACATGCCAGTGAGGATGCAAATCATCTTTTAGCCCATTGTGATTTCGCCCATCAATGTTGGGAAAGGATAAGGTCTAGATTAAACTTCATAGGGCCTTTACCTTATTCTATTTTAGATATTTTCAAAGGGTGGTATATTCCCTCTTGGAAATCCACCCTCTCTAAAATTTGGACAATTTGCCCTGCAATTGTTATCTGGGAGATTTGGAAGGAGCGGAACCGAAGGGTTTTCAGAGAAGTTTCAGAATCTGCAGAAAGAGTTTGCTATAGGATTGATGTTATGATAGAAGAAGTTATGAGCTCGGCAGTTAGTAAATTAAAAGCTAACACAATCTTTACTTCATGGGACAGCTTAATACAGCATCAATGGCCAGGGGATTAAGATTAGATATAAAAATGATGGGAGTCAATCAGGAATGACTAAAACTTGCAAAGATGATGTGAGATGGGTTCCTCCGGATACTGGTTGGATTAAAGTGAACTTTGATGGCTCATCGAAGGGGAACCCTGGGATATCTGGAGCAGGAGTCATAGCGAGGAACTACAAAGGGGAGTTGTTAGCCTTAGCAGCCAAAAGGTTAGAAGATGGATCTAATAATATTACAGAAGCTCAAGCAGCACTATTAGCATTGAAATTGGGGAGGGTGTTAGGGGTGGCCAAAATTCATTTAGGAGATTCTAAAATAATAATTGATGCAATAAGAAAGCATCAATCTAACACATGGTATGTCAACAGCATTATCATGGAAATCAATGACTGCCTACAGCAGTTCAAAGAATTTAAAATTTCTCATACTTTACGGGAGGGAAATGTGGAGGGAAATAAGGTTGCTAATTGGGCAACTACATTAGAGAAAAGGAATGATCAGACCTTTGATAACTTTTCTACTCTTAACTTTGGTGATTTAAGTCTTAATTTGGCAGGGAGAGAATTTAATCTCTAAGAGTGCCGCCACCCTCTCAAAATAAAGTTAAGTGATGCACAAAATTAGAGTTTATTACATGATCAGCCGCAGTCCTTGAAGGAATAAAATTACATCATTACGAAATCAAATACCATAAGGGTAATGATTTCAAAAGGACAGTAAGATGGCCTAATCGGTTAAATGTGATGAAGAGCATTAATGGCGCAAGTTGGAAAGAGGAATGAAAGGTCATTTCACACGAATTCTGATGCAGACATAGATGAGCACTTCGTCGGGTCTTTATAATAGAGCAAAGTGGCGGCTTTATTCTCCAAAGTGAAGTGTTATTGCAGAGATATAACTTTCTGAGAAAATGGAAGCAAATTTTAGCCTCGACTCTGAGAAGCAGATGAAGGCCTTTAAAGGGCCAGTCAGCTTTGCAAGAATGAAGGGTTTGCTGAAGGTAAAATCGGAGAAGATGGTAGCAAGTGTTTTGAAAGTTATAGGCACTCAATTTCAATGTAGGAAGGTGGAGCGAAGAACTAACTTGGATGTCATTTCAATCTTCATGGCTTGGGGATTGGAAATTTGGGAAAGCACTGATGAAGTGGGCCGAATTACTAGGGCTCTGTTTGAGGAAGATGTTCTTGGCGATTTGGACTCCATCTTGGAGTGGTCGGTGTCAGGTATTGGGCAAGACATCTCGGAGTGTTTCAAGGATGAAGATGATGCTCGGCGTTATGGGCTTATTCCCTTTCTGAGATGGGAAGCACAGGTTAACAAGCCCTTTATGTTTCAACAAGCGGTGGAGGATTGGAATGAGATGAAGGAAGAATTGGAGAAGCAAACCCGGGGGGTTAACTCACAGGCGACAGAAATTCCGGTGAATGTGCCAAAGAAAAAGAGGGATCCTCGAAGCCGTGGGAAGAGGAAGTTTGGTTTACTGTAGAAGTCCTTTTTGAGATGGTTGAAAACAGAGGAGGTTAAAGCCGTCGAATGCATGTAGCTGTGGGAGCGCCAACTGCGCGAAGGAAGACGCAATGCCCCGTTTTTGACATTTTGAAAGCTCTGCGTTGTTGTTTCTCAAAAGCATATTCTAGAACCAGCGACATATAATGATTTGGGTAATTACAGACGCCATCGTTATAGGGCTGAAAAAGCCTTGGTTTGTTATATGTATTTCATACTATTTTGGGTGTGAAATTGTAATACTTAAAAGGCTGCCATGTGAAATAGAAGGTTAGGCGGATAGGTAGGATGAAATTTGGATAATGTAAAGGAGCGATGACTCCAGTAGATGATATAGGCTGAAAGTTTAAAGCGGATAGAACTGCTCAAGGTATATTGTAATCTTTTTTACTTTATCAATTCAAAAACTATTATCGACCAAAAAAAAACAATAATAATAACAATGCGGAAGCAAAACAATGAAACACATAACATACTCATAAAAACAACTCAACATAGATTACAAATCTCGAGGGTTCCTTGACGTAGAATTACATAAGTAAACTAATCTACGAAGAACAACTAAAAAGAACTAACATAAAAAATACATCAACTGAATCCATAATATACCTCTCATAAAAAATAAGATCACATATACAACCGATACCCAAGGTATACATAAATGAATCAGCATCCACTACACAAGTCGCAGGGTATGCAATAATGAACAACAATACAATACATCCTCTGAAAGGATGCCAACCAATATACATATAAGATAACAAACAATGGTTGAAATCAGTTTATTGTGTGGATCTCGCCGAAGCAAGTAACTACAGCTTTGACCCATAAATATTAAACATGCCAAACAGAAATGTAAAAGGCCTAAAAGAGTTCAGCAATTGAAACTGAAAAGCAAACTAAGGGGTGGGTATTACATAAGTCACAAGGTTCAAATTCGAATTTGAGTTCGGCAATCATAAAATTTGGATGAAGTTTGGCAAGGGTAAAAATTCAAAAAAAATTGACATTAAATTTAGTTTATATAAATTTATTTATTTTTAAATATAAGTAATATATCCACAAAATTGTAAAAATAATTTAACACTGCTAAATAATTTAACTAAATAACTCAATATTATTTTTAAATAAAACAATATTATATTAAATATCATAAAATTCGGATGAATTCGGCAAGGATAAAAATTTGCTGAAATTTGAATTTCATGGATGAAATTCAATGAATGATGTGACTTAGATGGGAACTATAGCCTGCTATTCACTGATATCATAGATTTACACATAAGTTTCACTTTCACCAATATAATAACTGCATGCAGATTTCCGGGGTTGACCCTACAGTGCAATGTTTGTTGCAAGCCGTGATAATATGGAGGTCATAGTTTCAAGTCCCTTGCAGGCCCATACAGAGGATGTCTTGGTGTCTTGTCAGAAGGTGATGGAGGAGGAATATGTGTTGGCACTTTAGTGGCTGGCTAATCGTTGGAAGTAAACTACTGATTCATTTGGCGGCAACTTAGGTGGTGTGAAAGGATAAATGCATGAGATCAGATGGAAGCCCGATGATGGAGGATAGACAAGAGGAGGTAGAGTTTGCAAGTAGTTGGTGACGGAGGAATAAGGAGAGACTGGAGGAAGGAGTCAGGAGGACAGGAGAGAGGAGTAATAAGGAAGGAAGAATGAAGGCAAAAGATGGAAAGGAAACAGAAGGGAGGAGTGGCGGGAAGGAATTTGAAGAGGAGTGATAAGGAGATGGAAAGAGGAGTAGAGGGGAGGAGAATGGTGAGGAGCGAAAAGGAGATGAAGGAAGGAGTGGTAGGGAGGAGTATATGGTGGAGTGATAAGGAGTAATCAAAGAGAGGAGTAACAGAGAAAGGAGATGAGGATGGGGAAGGAGAGTTTAAGGCTAAAACAAAAAAGCAAGAGAACAGTTACCAGCACGATATAAACAGCGAGGTGTTTATGCCTCAGCATGTTCCTAGGGATGGGGTCCCTCATTGTGACCCCACTGGTTCAAACCTCCAGTCAAAAGCGACCACCAATCAAAAAAGAACATCATGCAGATTACAGTATTCTATATAACACCTTAACTGGGAGGTCTAATTTGAGATTTCTCTGGCAAAAAAACCATTATTTCGTAAAAAATGAATTAAAAAATTAAATAAACATTCTTTCATAAACAAAAAAGAAAAATTCAAATAAGCATTCCTTTAGAAAAAAAGGAATAAACGTTTTCCTGATTAAAAATTGGTGTCAAAAGGAATGAGTTCCTAAAGGCTCTCGACTTCCTCCCTGCTTTCATCAGTCCAGACCTTTGCATTCCAACAAAAAACCATTGTGGCCACGTTCATACAAATGAAATAAAGGAGGTTAAAATAAAGCAAAATAAGTTCAAGAAAAAAGGAAATTGGGAGACAGGAACCACCAATAGAATTTATCAAGAAAATATCCCAAAAGGTGTAGAGCTTCCTTCACGTAGAATTCTGAACTCAAATAAACACGAACTATGATTCTTGAATCTTTCCAAACTATGACACGAAGTATATGCTACTTTTTCATATAGAATATTAAGTTCAAGCTAAATACCTAACTATAATCATGTCAAGCAACTATGACAAAGTTTCTAGCATTCAAATTATACTCCAACAAGACTTTGACATATTTTAAAAAATAATAAAAACCTGGTTTTCTGGCATTTGGAGAATTTTCTAACTCTTTTAGCAACAATGCACAAACATAAAACGGGCACACACAAAGATACACATACGGTAGGGCTTTCGTACCAGAAATTCATTTGTGTGTATCATTCGCCCCGGGAAGAACGCTGCTTTTCCAAAGGGAACCTGTTCACAAACAGGTTATTGAGCCACAGACGAGAGAAATTTATAAAATTGCGTAACAGCATGAGAATGAAGCAACCGACAACCCACCATTATGTTATGAGACATTTCGTCAGGCAATTTCTGGACGAGCTTCATAAGTTTGCGGTTATCTTGGACGAATTCCTCCAACTTATGCAGGTCCTGGCGCGATGTCTCAAGCGATTCCTGCAATTGTTGTGCAGCTTTCTTTGCTTCTTCAACAGGAAATGCGCTTGCCAGCGGCGTCACCGTTCCCTTCGCCCAACTCTCCATCTTCGCAGAAAACAAGAAAACTATTGCATTTTGCTTGAATTTTACTCTCGGATAAACTGAAATTGAAACCACTCCTTACACTTCCTTGAAGCGTCTTTGTCACAAGAGGATTGTACTGAAGAATTTCTCACGGGGGATAGGAGTCCTCGGTTTTATTTACTTGGGCTTGAAATTTGAAGAAACATTTTGCCCTTGTTCAAACTCTGACAGGTTTAAAAACCCTCACAAATTCAGTTCCCAACACGGGGACTATAAAGTTTTGCAATGTTGAGATAGGACCCGGCATTTGACGGTCTATATGGCCGTTTTTTACTTTTAGATCCTATATGATACACATGGATGAATGAATGATTGAAGGTATTTTACTAACGTTTAGGCCCTGTTTGTTTCGCGGAATTGGGGCGGAATTAGAAGTGAGACTTCCCGTTTTTGCGAAATCCGGCGTTTGTTTTGCTAATTTGCAATTCTGGATTCGTGTCCCAAAACCGGGTTTAGCAGGCATAATGAGTGGCATCATCTTCCCACCGAATAGGTGGAATTAGGTTTCATATCCTGGTTTTGCAATTCCAATTAACCCCATCATAATTTTCGTCGGGTCCGCCGAGACTGTGGGGATTGTAAATTGAAAGCAAGGTTTGCGAATACTGTGGAGATTGTAAAGCAAGGTTTGCAAGGTTTGTGAATACTGTGGGGATTGTAAAGCAAGGTTTGCGAATAGGGTTTGCAGTGTTTGAAACCGCGAGGGAAGCACAGAAATCTTGACCTAATCCACGAGGGAAGTATAGAAATCTTGACAGTCGTGGATAAATCTTGACAAGGTTTTCAGTGTTTCAAACTGCGAGGGAAGCATATCAGATTAGTCGTTGATAAATCTTCACCTAAAGTTGTTTCAAACCGCGAGGGAAGCATATCAGATCAGTCGTTGATAAATCTTGACCTAAAGCGGATTTCTCACCGGTTTATTTGATCTGCTTCATAGGTAAGCATCTTTTATGCCACTGGTTTTAAGTGGGTTAGTCTGGGTTTTGGGTTTTACTGAAATGCGCTTGATTTGGGCATTTTTGATTGTGAGTAAATCGCGGCATATATACACTCATCCCTGTTGAGCTATCTTTGAGTCAGTGTTGGATATGTTTGAGCTGCGTTTTGTTGTGGGGTGGGAGTAGGACTCATTTTGTTCTTTCTTTGTAAGTTTTTGTTGGCCAAACTTGGACTGCATTTTGGTTTGTTGTTACAAGGGAAAGATGAATATCACACTGACCAAAAACCCTCTATACACAAGCATTGTTATTTCTACATCTATGCCCTAAAGTTGGGAAGGAAAGGTTCATTGATGTTTCCATTCTACCTGAA
>MU223431.1:1035436-1054369 GCA_018584345.1 Thuja plicata | reverse complement strand
TTAATTGATTAAATAATGGTAAATAATCATTTAAAGGTTAATTAATTAATTTTGAGAATTGGATTAGATGATTTGAGAAAGATGAATTTAGAAGAAAATAGATGATTAATTAATGATTAAAAAACCACTAATTAATAGATGAAAATTAGTGTGTTTAATGTAAAGTTGCAAGCCTATCCATTTTAGGGTGTCTACACTATGTACCACTACTTTAAGCTCATTCGGAACCTTGAGTTCCTCTATTCTTCACCAAAGCTTGTCTCTAGAAATCGTGTCAAATGCTTTTTTAAAATCAACAAAATAGCAGAAGGCCTCTCTGCCTCAATGATCCCAAACCTTCTCAATAAGGTGTCTAAGAGTGATGTAGTGATTGATGGTGGAGTGCTTCGGTCTAAATCCAGCCTACCCTTTCGCTCTCTTTTCTTCCTTTTCTGCCCAATTGCAGATTATGCACTCTATCATGACCCCAAATAATTTACCAAGAAGTAGATTGACCATAATTGTGCGGTAGTTAGATGGATTATTAAGATCACCACTCTTGTGGAGAGGTATAACAACATTAGTAGTTTATTCTGTTAGAAAACCATTTTGGTTGACATTATTGAAAAAAAAAAGTGTGTGGGGTGCAAGTAGTTCCCTTCCCCACTTCAAGAAGTGGATTGAACATAATCGTGTGGTACTTAGATGGATTATTAAGATCCACTCTTGTGGAGAGGTATAACAACACTAGTAGTTTATTATGTCAGAAAACCATTTTGGTTGACATTATTAAAAAAAAAAAAATGTGTGCGGTGCAAGTAGTTCCCTTCCCCACTTCAAGAATTTAGTTTGCAACTCATCTATATCCTTTACTTTGTTACTTGCTAGACTCTTTATACCTTGCTTAATATCTTCCACCGAAAAGAGTTCAATGGAGGTGTTAATTATAGGAGGACTACTTTTGTCTTGTGTCCACTCATATAGGAGTTTCACATAATCAAGCCATTGGTCATCCGTAATGCTATTTATTTTCTATTAGATTTCAGCTCAAAAGAACAAGTCCCAATATTAAAATACAGTAGTCTAGGAGTAGAATCTTGAAAACATAGAACGTAGTCCACAACGCTTTGTCCATTGTATGTTTTACAGGTAATACCCCAAAAACCTAACCAATTTTTCATACCATTACATATAACCAAACCATACAAGCTACAAACAATTAGAAGCTCAACCCTGAAGTGAGACACATTCCCCTGTCCATCATGTGAAACCCTTTCCCAAACATGATCGTTGTTTTATTTTAACCAAAGTGGATTATCATCTCCTCCTTCCCTGTTGTCCAACTGAATGGCCTAATTGTTTGTTATCCTTGGATTGAATGAATGATTGATTTATTTTAATAACCATCTACGAGGTAAAAGAAGTCTATGGGACTTCATAACTAGTAATTGTACATTTTGTGTTGCGTGCAAAGAATCATTCATGGGCGGTTATTGCAAAGTTATTGTAGGGACGGATAGTAATTGATAATATTGAATTATTTAAAATAAGTGTTAAAGTTATAATTTAAGGTAATTTATAGATAATGTATGTTTAAGTTGTACGTGGGTGTTGGAGATGTTTTGTAATTTGAGATCGATTTGATATTATGTAATATTTTTAATGTAGAAATGTACAAAAAAAATTGTTTTAATTTTTTTATTTTAATGTGTAAATGACAATATGGTATGGATTGCATTAATATTTAAGGATTTATGTTTATGTTTTTTATTGTTCGAACATGTGGATTACTTATTTTCAATATAGATGGCAACATGCAATGATAGTATTATTATTTAGGCTTATTTGTTGTCTTATTTGCATCATTTGTAGTAATATTTGTAGAGCACTTGTAGTTGTTTATATTATTTGCATAAAAGACTATATAGTGAATTCCATAATTTGTGGGCAATGCCTTGTAAGAAATTTAAATGTTATAAAAAAAAATGTATTAGATTATGTGGTTGTTGTTAAAATTAGTATTTAAGATTCCTATAAATATTAGTTTTGATGAAAACATGACATTGCTATAAATTTTGTAAAGTTGTTTTTTATGTGTAGAGAATCGAATATATAAATGAGTATATTGTATGTATGTATTGTATTGCTAGTTAAGGATTTTTGTTTGTCTATTTGTGTTGGTTGTAGTAATATTAGTATAAGATATACACCTTAATGTATTGTAATAGGGGACGTGTGATGATTTTTTTTATTGGTTGAATTTGTGAATTATAGATAGTGTTGAAAGATGAATATATGTAGTTATTGACATGTGAATAGTTGGTTCAAATTGATTTATTTTGAGTATAAAGGGCTATATGTAATGATTGTATTATTATTTAAGATTGTTTATTTTCTTATTTGCATCATTTGTAGTAATAGTATCATGTTAGTTTTAGTTATTTTTATTCAACAATGTCTTGTAAGAAATAAATTTCTTATTAAAAAAAAAGAATTAGATAATGTACTTGTTGTTTAAATTAGTATTTGTGTAGGCCTGTTAATGGGCTTTTAAGGGTTAATCCTAAGCAGAAAAGAAAGAAGGTATCTTGGCTACCACCAAAGGAAGGATGGGTGACAATTAACTTTGATGGTGTTGCTCAGGGAAACCTAGGGGTCTCTAGCTGTGGCTGTATAGCAAGAGATCATCAGGGCAACACTCTTGCTTTTGTGGCCAAACGATTGAAGGATGGTACGAATAATGTGGCTGAATGTATAGCAGCTAAAGAGGCTTTAGTCCTATGAGCCAAATTGGGAATTCACAGAGTGCACCTTGAAGGGGAATCAGAGATAATTACCAATGGAATATCAAGAGGAAAGCTGGTAGCGTGGCATCTCGACAAACACATCAAGCAGATTAGGTGCCTGTTATAGGAGTTCGAGGACTTTAAGGTTTCCCATGTTTATTGAGAAGCTAATAAGGTGGCCGACAAGCTGGCCAACATGGGGGCAAATGTAGCATTGGGGAATCAATTTGAAATATATGAAGACCTTAGAAGTCTTGAATTGGAATAAAAGAGGAAAATAAAACTAAAACCCCAACTAAAGCATCTTAACGGAGATATGAAGGAGTATTTATTAACCATTAATCCCAATAGCACTTAAGAAAGATCATGTCATCACATGTGATAGTTTTTGCACTCATTAATTGGCACCCCGCGAAACAAATCCTTCCAGATTGTTCAAAGGATGTGATTTTAAGTAGGAAAAGCAGAGCAATTTACAAGGTTTTTAGTGCAGAGGAGAAGATGGAGGCAAACTTTGCGCTTGAATCAGACAGCCAGACGCAATCGTATGAGGTCACAGTGAGGTGTCTGAGGAACATCTTTATGCTCGATGCCTCATAATTCATGGGCGACATTCAACAAATGTTTGGCATGGAGTATCTGGACTCCTACTAGAGGCATCACTCCAATCTGGATGTGGCCTCACTCTTTGTGGTGATGGCATTGATAGTGGGCGAGACCAAGGAGGAAGTCATCAGGGTTGTGGCAACATGTGTCGATCCACAATGGTTGCAGGGGTTGGAGGATATTGTGGACAGAGTGGTTCTGGGGAAAGGACTAGAAATGGGGAAAGAACCGTGGAGGCTTATTGGGGGAGGGGATACTTTGGTTCAACCCCTGGTCATTTGTTCTTCGTTGAACCCACAAGGGGTGCATGTACCATAGGCTGAGAAACGGTGGAAGAAGATTGTGGCATTCCTGTAGGAGAAGATTTGGGAGCAGAGTGAGGGAATGAGGGTTTCATGAAGTCGACGCCTCGCAAAAGTGTGACAGCTCCAGGACAACCGCTGCAACACCAGATTGAAAGGAAGGTGCAGAAAGAGGTGGGCACAAGAGAAATGGGTAGTATGAGTAGCCATGGAGCCAGCCCTACTGGCATACCAAGATCGGTTCAGGACAATCGAACCATTCCCAATTTCTCGAGGGAGGAGGCAGCGCAGTAGTTCAAAGACTAAGCAAGAAAGGCTAGCGGAGCTGGGAGGTGCCATGACTTGAGCAGTTTAAATATTTTTTGCGATCTGTAGTGCGCTGGATGCTTTTTGTTGTTTTTGGTAGGGTGTTAATAACCTTTTAAATGTAAAGTGACTATATATATGTATGTGGGGTAGGCATGAAATATGTTTGTAAGGAGTTAGCCAACCGTTACTATTGGCATTATGATGTAATTCCTCTTTTTACTATCAATATACAAAAATTGTTACCGATCAAAAAAAAAAAATAGTATTTATGTCCATATTATTTTAGTTGAGGAATTGGCAAACATTTTCTTGTTAAATCATATAAAAATTTGTTAAATGTAACCAGGTCTTCTTGAAAGAATATTTGTATAAATATTTGTTTAGATGAAAATTTGTTAGTCATAGAGAAACATAAACATAGATTTTAAAATGAAGTATTGACATAGCTATAAATTAAGAGCTATTGAAAATTCGTTGTTCTAGTCATAGAGAAACAAACACAAAGGTTTAAAAATGAAAGAAGAAAATATGATATTGTTATAAACTTTGTAATGCAAATGAGTTAAATGTAAGCAGGTGTTCTTTGAAATAATTTTTTTATAAATATTTGTTTTGATGAAAATATGATATTGTTATAAACTTGGTAATGCAAGTGATTATAAAAGAGTGGAAAACTTAGTAGTTAATATATATTAACATAGTTATTAATTAGGAATTGTTCAAAATTTGTTGATGTAGTTATAGAGAAACATATGTACATGGATTTTAAAATGAAGTATAGACATAGTTATAAATTAGAAGTTGTTGAAAATTTGCTTTTCTAGTTATTGAGAAAAAAACACATAGATTTTAAAATAAAATATATAACCAACAATGAAATGATCATGTTTAATAGTAGTGGGCAATGAAGTTGAAATAAGGATTGGTTTTATTATATGTAGGAAGAGCCCATTGTTAGTGTATGGAACATACAAAGTTGATTGGAATGGCGTGGTACATAATCTTTCAATCAATGAAACAAATGACTATATTTTGATAAGTTACAAAAGCCAATTTTGAGTGGAAGAGAGGTAGCATGCAATGGCCAACATCCATGATGTGTCCAACTCATGGAACCTGCAAAAAAAAATGATTAGTAGATGTTTAATGGATAACATTGCAAATAAAAATTTTGATGCAAAAGAGGAATCATGAAAGATAGCAAAAGTCAAAGACTGAAAAGTGAAAAGAGAAATTAGTACCTTGTTTTTGGGTAGGCAACTGAGTTTGAGGGAAGGAGAAAATAGCGGAGGTCGATTGTTGGAGTTGCAATCTTGAAGAACACGTATTAGATTGACACCTACAAGAAAACAAAAAAGAACAGAGCAGCCAAGATTTTGGAAGCAAAATATGGATATTTAAAAAAAGTGGATGGGGTGAGCAGTGGAGAGTATTTTTTGATGTCAATGGAAAGAATATTGAGTATTAAAGTTTAGGAGGGAAAAACTTAGCGTATAACTTGGACTCTGGAAGCTTTGGTTGCATTCCAGGCTGCCTACATAGTCATCAAATCCATGGGATCAAGGTGTCTTGGATGCACACTCAATTTGTGGTATGTATTTTTATTTCATGCTAAGTTTGGGTGTTGTTGTTTTGAGAGTGCAACCCTTACGGGGCATTAGTGGTGTCAAAACAACTATTCACCTTTGCACACCCACTCAGGTGGTCTGGGTGGCTACTAATGCATAGCCTAAGAACAAATATGCTACAAAGTTAGAAGCCATGAAAATGTTGATGGTTTGCCTATGTGAATGATGTTAATGTTATCCTCATGTGTATTATGTTTTGTTTTGAGTAACAATAAGTAAAGGCATTGTACGAAAAAAGGGAATGCTTAGAGTGAATATGTCATACCCAAAAGTTGGGCAAAACATAACTACATAATTTTTCTAAAAGACTAATGTTTTCTACGTTGAACGTGCATGAGTCTATAAGTTAACTATTAACTACGTTTATAGTTATAAGTTAAGAACCTTGAACAGGTTCGAGTAGACTTTGGTTGACTAGGTTGAATAAGTTAATCCACTAACCATTAGTCCATAATGATCTCTAAACCGCTTCAAAAGATAGAGTAAACACTATGGTTCTAGAGGTCTCAACAATAATCTAAACAATAATAATCCCACTAAATTAACCCTCTTTTAAAAGATCATTAAAGATAATAATATCAATGTTCAGTTGATTATTTACTCATTTAATCATATTTAGATTATTACTTAAAGCAATGTATCAACTAGAAAATAACCTTATTAAACTATTCTATACACTTTAATTTAATCATTTTAAATTAATTTAATAACCTTAATCTAGCAATAGGTAATTGTGATTACCTATAATCTTAATAATGTCTTAATAATATAATTGATTTAAAACTAACGAATTACCTTTAATAATTAATCTATAACTAAACCCCTTTTTAAGTCCATACTTAAAGAAATTTAAAAATATATATATCTAATTCCCTTTAAAATATAATTATACTAATTCCATTTTATTAGTAACTTAAGTTCAAATTTAAACTTATATGAATTTTAACCTTATTTAAATTATGACTAATATGTTTAGTTAAAGAACTCTTCTAGATACTCTTAGCATTGAAGTCAAACATTTCAACTATAGACTATAATTAACTCACATTTGAAATCCAAAGAACTAAATCAAGTCTAAAATTAATTTTCAAACTTAGAAATTCTCCCTCACATCTCTCATATTTGTTTAAAATAAGTTGTATGAATATCTCTGGTTATATTATTATATTCTTATGCTATGTGTTAATCTGATAATATATATTAATATATTATCCTTGATGGTACTAGGGTTTCGAAGGAACTGGGAAAAGCATCGTGGCTAAATGAAGGTGGAAATGGTGGCGAAATGAGACCAGGTCGTGGGCGAATGTGGAAGGCTCTACGCGGCTAACAGAGAAAGGAGAGTAGACGGGCGGGGGTGGTTGATGTCGGCGGCATATCTCCGGCGTGGTAGAGGAAGGGCACAGTGGGGGTCGGGGCTGCGTTGTGCCTCCCTTCCCACTGTGTAACCATAGTGGGCGGGGCAGACCAGTCATGGTCGTCGCCCTCCCTCCACTATGTTTACACAGTGGAGAAGGGCCACTTTCCACATGGGAGGAAAGGGAACCAGGGGCGGGGTAGGGCTTCGGCACTCCCCACCCAATACAAACCATTTTTTTTATAAAAAAATTCGTTTGTATAAAAACTCAAAAAGAAGGGTGTTAATTAATATATATTTTCTTTTTTTTTTCTATCTAGGGTTATGATGTGTGTGTGTGTGTGTGTGTGTGTGTGTGTGTGTGTGTGAGTGTGAGAGCACTGATTTGCTTAATCTTTACAAATATAAACATATTTATTTTTAATACATAATATAATAATACATATATATGCTAAATATATAAGTATTATTATACTCTTGTATATATGCAAGTATTACTAGCTTAGAGGTATTTTAGTTCAATTCCTTCTAAACAAACATGTATATCTAAATAATAAGTATATATTTTTATCTTCATATTTGAATATATATTATGGAATTAAATAAAAAGGATCTTCATCTTATAGACTTCTTTCTTTATTTATGTACTTAATATAGTTAACCTTTACATATACAACAATAATTAAAAGCATATTCCTCATATACGTATATATTATATGTATAGGTGAATTACTAATTGTTTTCTCACAAAAGATATATATTCATAAACATTTAAGTGAGCTTTAAAACAACTTATTTAGCCTTTAAATAAGATGATTCTTAACTTATAGGAAATAATTGTAATTACTTAATACCCATTTAGTTGAGCTATTAAACCAAAATAGCAAATATTAAATAAAAGATTAAAACTTATTTTCCTTATTTAAAAAACTAGTTTAGCCATAAAATAATGGGTGTTCCTTTTCCAATTAACTTTATAAACAACAAAATAATTAATTTAAAATAATTATTTTAACAATAAAAAATGCAAGCATATGTAAGAATCACCTCTCCTTTCATTCACAAAATACACCTTTTATAATAAGCAAGGTATCAAAAACTGCAAGGATTACATCATTCATTCCTTCCAGATTACAAGGGATATCTACTTTTTTTCTTAGATACTACAAGCTCAAAATTACAAAATATGGTTTTGAACAAGATTAGTCACATGGGTAGATCATAGTTACTTTGGGGGGTGGTTTAAAACAATGACTCCTTTACCAATCTACCAAGAGCTCCAAACTGAACCTGCAAAAAAGATCAAAGGCTAACCATGGAGGATCACCTCCCAACCTAGGCCTTTACAAGGCCACCCTCAAGTTAGGGGATCTAGGAAAATAATAGGTAACAAAGGATTCATAACCACAAAGGAACTAAAAATAGGTGAATACAAGAAAGCACCCAAAACCCAAGGTTTTACAAAGGTCTCCAAGAGACCTGAAACATAGGGGTGAAAGAGGACTTGCCTGAAGAAGAGAAGCCAATCATAAAACAAAATAAACAAGAGGAATAGGCCACACATGGGCTCAAAATTCCCTTACACATCCCTTCTCCTCACAATCAAAACCATGGCTCCAAGCCATCAAAAATTCCCCTTGTGACCCCCAAATACCCTTGGGCATGATTGCCATCATGTGGACTTACACACCCATGTACATCCCTCCACACATGGGAGACTCTGCACTACATGGGTAGCCTCTAAACTTTCACCCCTTCAAGGTTACTCTGCCCTCCCAAGGGTGAGTGTGCCTTGAAGAACCTCATAAACAACATAAGCACAAAAGAACACAAGACTATACAAAGGACTTCCATGAAAACCCATGGATTTGCAACAAATAAACATAAGACTCCAATAATGGATTCCTTCTAGCTTTCTACATACAAAAGCAAATCTATTTTAATATACTCTAAAAGGAAACTAACCTCAAGTCCAAGCTTAAGGAAAATGAATGAAGTTTGAGATGATCTCTTTCCTTTATGCCTTCTTCCTTCTTCAATTTTCCTCCCAAAACTAGTTGTCTCTAAGAATAGAGAGTGGGTGAATGACCCTAACTTTCCTCTCGATTCCCCCTATAAAGGCTTCATTATAAGAATATTTGATTTCAACATTAATGGGGAAGCGACTAAAGTCTATCTCCTCTCCCCACTTTCCTTATCCCTCGTAAATGGAGTTTAAGGCTCACATGGGAAAGAAGATATACCTTGCCCAAATCTCCCAAACTCTGATTTTCGCCACTTTCTAAATGAGATATTTTAGAGGTGTCATTAATGAGTTCTAGGCCTCTTACTGAGCTAAAATTGACCCCTAACCCCTAGAGTACCAAGAGGGGTGGTTAAATTTAACCCTAACTACCTTCTAGAAGCCTATTTGACCCTCCTAAACTCCATCTGAAGTTAACCCACAAAATTCAACCCTCTTGACTCAATCTGATCTCCCTAACCTTAGGGTAAGCATGCAAACTCTACTAGGTAACCCTTGGGTTAGAGCTAAACCTTTACTAGCCATGCCAACACATTTAGTACAAATGTGTCAAGTGAAACAATATAATTACATAAGGCATGACTTATTTATACATTTAAAAATTTGAATTAAATACAATTATGCATAATACTTTCACGAATAAAACACAATACAACAAGGTTCATGTCTCTTTGTATAAACATTATGGTATTCACATAGGTCCATTCCTGAATCTCCGTTTAGTACCATGGTCAATTTCTTGCACACATTAGTAGGTCCAAGAAATCAACACATAAAATATAGTAAGTTACATAATATAAATCAACACATATTCACTCACATTTTTCATTACGATTCATTTCAATTTAAACAACATCTGCATCTAATCCAATATGCACAACATAAACTCCTAATCAATTTGCATCATGATATCATCTAACATACATATCCATCATATTGGTGTTGGAAATCAGTTGAGTAATTGAGAGGGGAGGGGTGAATCAGTTATAACAAAAACAAATCCAAGTCCCTTAGATGTCTTAAACAAACCAGTCAATGTTGCTCGGTTAACATAGATATTTCTCTGTCACTCGGTTAACATAGCAAATCTTAAGATATTAACTATGATTACCTTTAGTAATTAATTGCAGTAACATAAACCATAAAGCAAATGAAATGTACACAGATAACACCAAGATTTAACATGGAAACACATGAAGGCATTATATTTTTCCATTAGTATACTTAGAGAAAAACATGATCTGCACCATCGGTTTACTCTACACCGACAGATAGGGCACAACACTATCCGACACCAAGGTTACCCGAAAAACACTATTAAGTGTTATCCGGTGACAAAAAGGTAAAAGAAACCTGACGAGTAACAATAGTGCTACCCAACAGAATAGCAAAGAGAGGAACCTAAAAGATACAAGGAACCCAATGAATAGTTCAGTCAAGGAACGCCGACAGACTTCAAGTTCAAACTGACGACCAAGAATTGACAGTCAGTTACATCCCACAAAAAGTGGATCTGACTTTCCACGTCAGATAAATCACTGAAGTTGAATTTATAGCTTCTTGATTTGCTTTTAAATCCATTATGTGCGGAGAAAGAAATGTATTTACTATTGTTTTAATTAGTTTTACTGGTTTAAAACATGCAAACTAAAGATCAAGGTCAAGTTGTAAACCTTGGATCTAACAGTTAACATTGTAATGCATGAATTCCAAGATAGGTCAAATACTTGTATAAATAGGTGCTCAATCCATTGAGAATAGTTGTTGATCAATGAAGATAGTAGCCACAGAGAGCAACTAGAGACCAGACAGAGAATTCATGCAGAAGGACACAAACAGAATCAAATCAGTTTTCAAGAATAAAACAGAGGCTACCGACAAGCAGAGAAAAGGTATTCATCAATCACTTAAGGTGATATTATTATTGTAAGAGCTTTAATGGATCTATAAATCAGCAATAGTAGATTGCATACAGTCAGGTCAACATTTGTACTCGTTCTAACAAGTGTAGTACACTAATGAAATCCTTTCAAGAAAGGTGGGCTTAACCATCCTATTGTAAAATCTCATAACTGAGTGCACACTTAATCAGTGTTGCTAAAGCTCTTAATAGAGTAGATCTTAACAGGTCTCCACCTTAATACTCCTAACAGTGTAGATCATTAGAAGTGATCAAATTGTAAGCCTTAACCGACTCCCTTCCATTCTACAGATAGTGAAGTTTTGTGGGTGCCATCCCCACTGTAGTTTTTACTTCCTAACAGAAGTTTTCTGTGATACCATATCTTGTGTTATGTTTTTATCATTTTCATGAATGTTTCTATGACTGTTGAAAACTATTAAAGATTGTGAACAAACAATACATGCATAAGAAAGAATAACAGTAATGGTTGGTAATATAGAATTGAATGATTGCTAATGATGAATTGTAAAAGGTGTTAAAAGTTTTAGAGGTACTGATTCACCCCTCCCCTCTTATTACTACTTCCCATTAATTCCAACAATTGGTATCAGATCTTAGTCTCTTCTTGAAAAGCTTAAAGGCTTAAGAGTAAAGATCGTACAATGGAGAAGTACAAACTTGATAAGAATATTGAGAACAAAAAGCTTGAGATACAGATGTTCTATGAACAATATAAAGAAGCTAGAATCAAGATGAGAGAGCTGTTGGATGAGAGAAAAGGTATGGCTACCCGGAACAATGAAAAAGACTATCAAGAAGAAGAGATTCCAGATTTCTTTGAATCTTTGGGATAAAATGCAAGTAATGCATTAGATACATTAGAAGAGAACATCACAAATCTAAAGGAGATCAATCAACATCTGAAAAAGAAAATAAAGATGCTGTAAATCGGTCAAGAGACCCAGATGGTAAAAATGATTGATGTGATGAGTTATGCTAGACAAGCTGAAACAGAAAGAACACTTGCTATTGATGACAGAAGGAAGATTTCAGAGAAACTACAAGAAAAGGAAATGGAAATTAAAAGACATGTTGAGCATCACCATGATCTCACAAATCAAATTATCCTTATGAGTCAAGAAGCAAACAGAATAAATGTGGAACTCATTGAGAGAATACATATTATCGATGAACTAAGAGAAGAAAATGAAAAGATAAAACATGAGGTTATAATTCAGCAACAACATAATGAGATTATCAGAAAGGCTGAAGAAAGCAATAAAATAATGGATGACTTTCTTGAAGGACAACGAAGAGTCAACAACAACAACGATATAGGCTTTACTGAAAATGGAGAATCATCAAACCCAAAGAATGTCTATGAAAATCCAAGACCAAGAAAGTTGACATGCAAGCACTGTGGAAAGCAAGGGCACACATCAAATGTATGTAAAGGTAAAATGAAAGGTACTCCTAAATCTACACCTACATCTTCATTCATAGGATTTTGTTATAAATGTAACAAGAAAGGACATAAGGCTCATGAATGCAAGAGCAAGATAGAACAACCAAAGAAGGAAACCTACATGGACAAATACTGTCCTACATGCAAGATGAATGGGCACACATCTGAAGAATGCTGGAAAAAGAAAAAACAAGCATGGAAGCCAAAAGGTAAAGAAGTTCCTTATCAACCAAAGAGAATCGGTAATCAATATGTATGGGATTACAACATTTGGACAAACTATACATCATGTGGTAGATATGGTCACATTGCTGCAAACTGCATGAGAGCATGAACCAAAAGGTCTAGAGGTTGGTCAAACCCCAGAATGGCATGCTTACACTGCCATAAATTTGGTCATCTCAAGAAAGATTGCAAGGACCGATTGACAAGAACAAGCACATATCCCAATGGAAACACCATTGAAGATATCCGGAGGGCAAGAGACAAAATGTGGAGAAAATCTTCAAGCAATGATGAAGCTGGACCAAGCAATGTAAATGGTGACACCCCATCCAATGGATCCAGTGACACCACCAACCCCACTTGAGCTGAAAAAGTAAGTATGGAACTAAACTATACCAAGTTATATTTTGCATCAGTTCCATTATACAAATTGATAGATAGTCAAAATCTGCATGAACCAAAGATGCATATTACTTTACTTGTTATAAATCTAAGAATGCAACACCGTTGGTAAACACTTACCAAAAATCATCGGCGAACATAATAATGAGTTGTTTACATTTACCAAAATTTTTTGGTCAACTAGTAAAAATGCTAAATTACCAATGTAACCCAACGCCCATCGGTAAGAAAGCAAATTTCAGAAGTTGTCATGACAGAATACCGATATCCATTGGTAAAAGTGAAATGGTTAACAACTACCCAAAGCATCATGTCTTCACCGATGATGATTTGAAATGTCCTCCTGATGAAACCCATATTCATATCCTGATGAGTTGTTGAGCATTTATTTTAAAGACTTAGGTTAAAAAGTCTATAAATAGTCGACAAGACAACTTCATTTTTCACCCGTAATTTGAAGAGAAAGCAGAGCGAAAAACAAGCGATTAAAGAATAGAAAGCAAAAGCGTCCACAAATCGATTCAACATACAACAAGCAAATCTTTCATCACTATTGCGAATTGAAGTAAGTACCAAAGGCATCGAAAGATCTTTGTTATTGTTTTATCAAGAAAGCCCTAATTTTGAGAATACCCTAAAAAACTTGAAATACAATGGCAACCACCTCAAGAACTGCTAAGATGAAGAATGATAAGAGGAATATGGTGAAATTGATCAAGAATAGTACATGTGTAGAACCGAAGTATAAAATCTGCCCAAAAATTGCATCGAAACCCGATGAAGCCAACGCATTTGCAAGATCGCAGAAATAGGTGATCTTGAAATGGATGAAGCTTTTAAGAAGCTGTGTGATGCCGAAGGAAACCTAAAGGAAGATCATAAACACTTGGAGGTCAAAGGGTTAACTAATGCCCTATATTTCCTGAGGGAATTCAAAACAGAATGGATAAGGCTAGTCTTGAGCAGAATGCATGACAACAAGCTATGGCTAGACCAACCCAAGCAAATAACCAAGGATGTTCTTCACGCTGTCACTGGTTATCCGATAATTGACAAGCCTAGGGAACACAAGTATCCATCCATGAAAGAAGTTGAAAACTCACCAATGTAGAAGGAGACAACATAGGTCTCAAAGTGAACATAATCACCGATGAAGAGCTAAAATTTGGTGCATGTGTTATTGGGTATAAAATCTTTCAGGCTAGCAGACTGAACAACATTTCTGCAACAGCAGTAAGCACATCTTACAAGATAGTAACAAAAGGAATTCAGATGGATTTGTATGAGATCCTATTAAAACAACTTGATGAGAACATGATCAAATTTAGGTCTGCAAAGACCAACACATGTAAGTTTGGATCACTTATAATGTGTATCTTTTTCTATTTTCAAGAATACTTTCCTTCAGTAGGAAAAGTTGTATGGGACACTACCAAACCGGTAACCCAACATATTAGTGAACTGATTAAGTCACTAGGAGACAATTTTTAGTCTGTTATGTCTGCGTACTTCCTTGAGTTCAAGGAAAAGATGATGGAAAGAACTAGGATTCCTGAATAGCTAGTTGAAAAACATAAAGATGAGATATGTTTTATGGTAGACATAGATTACACCCATATCAAACTGGTTGTACCAAGAACAGCTTGGTTAGCACCATTAGACTATGAGATCAATATTGATCAAGCTATAAGTGCAATTGAGGCATTAATTAATGAGCCCATTGATAAGAAACAACCAAGGTTTGGAACATATGAAGAGGCCAAATCTAAGATAAAACAAGGCCTAGAAGTCAAGAAGACTATAAACAAAACGGATAAAATGGTTAAGAATCTCAAGAAGATTATATCAGTTACAGAGGAAGAACAAGATCAACAAGAGGAAATCAATGAACAGGGCACCATCGGTGAAGAACAAGAAGAAAAGAAATCAGATACAGAGGTGATTGAATCTGATACACCTCCATCTCCACCTCCTACAAAGAAGCAAAGGACAAGGAGTCAAACTGCTGCAACCGATACCACACCGCTTAAGAAAGGTCAAGTAAGGACCTATATGAGGAAGCAACCAGCTAAAAGAACTAGACAACAAACTGTCAAAACCACACCACCAAAGAAGAGGAAAAGGTTGGTTAGGACAAAGGCTGACTTGGATGACACTAAAGATGATGAGCCTGATGTACTGAAGAAGAACTTCAAAAATCAAATAGTTGATGAAGATGCCAAATCCATTGCTACACATGGTACAATGACTGATAAGAAGATCAAACAATGGGATACACTAAACCCAGAGGATCATAATAAAATACAAGAGGCAGTCACAAAGTCAATGATCAAGAACAAGTATGCACCTGTGGAATTTGTAAATCAAATACCTAACGAGCTAGGTAAAAGAGTATACCAACAATGGTCATATGCCCTGCAAACAAAGAGAGAAGCAAGAGAAAGGGTACTTGTGAGACTGTTGCCTCCTGAATCCAAAGTTGAAGAAATAAAAGAAGTACTAAAGAAACACTCAAGTAAATTTGTAGCCAAAATAAGGGCATACAAAGTACTAGAGCACAACTTTATAGAACTGGATTCAATGACAAAAACTAAATGGAGACAACTCCTGGATCTACTAGTAGAGTCAAAAAGTGGTGAGAAACAATTACTTCTCATAAAAACACCTCATAGAGAGGAGGAGTCAGACAATGCAAGTCCTCAGCACATTGCTCTGGATAATACTGAAAGTGACAATAAGCCTATAAACATAGACACAGTCATGGATGATATCATCCAAGATATCACTAACTATGACTCAGACAAAGATCCACAGAAGAAAGATGATGTCATATTTATAACACTTAAGGATCAACAAAGCCATCAAGAATTGTAGACATCAGATGGTAAAATAGTTAACATTGCTGATGAACAAGTGTGGGACACTTCAATCATGGACTCAAAAGTACCATACCCTGCAAAAGATACACAAAAAGATGAGGATGTCACTCTTGACAAGGCTCAAATCGATGAGCAGGACATCACTATTGACAAATCCCAAGCTACACTCAAATTAACATGCCTGTCTTAATGAAGGCAATAAACATACTGGAGGGAAATGATGGATATACTGAAAAGGAAACAAGCACACCGAGGACAAGGGTGATGGAGAAGCTAAAGAAACCACTGATACAACTGCAGAGCAAGCTACAACCGATGATCAGAAAGATACTTCTACTGATCTGAATAAGAAAGAAACTCAAAAGGAAACAGGGGACAAACCAACAGAGAAAGGTGAAGAAGGAAAGAAGGATGAGCTGGAGAAGAAATCAGAAGCACATTCTACAGAAACACCCAAAGTTAATGAAGAGACATCTTCATATAACCAACAGGTGCCACCTGATCAGAAGAAACAAGAAGCATCCTCTACAAAGCCTTCACCAAGTAATTCAGAAAGAACAAATGAACTAGCTATGCTAGTTCATACATCTACATCCCCTCAAATCTCAAAGAAGAAGAAAGGAAAGAATAAGAATCTAGTAACTCTGGATGAAATCATTGAGATTCCAGTCTCTGATCCAAGAACATTGGATCCAACTGCATTGACAAAATATGCTAAGCTCTGTAAAAGAAAATCTATTCAAGACAAACTGAAAAGAGCAACAAAAGAGGCCAAGGTACTAGAAGTAGCAAGAGGAATACGTCAACTGATTGTACCAGACATATATATTGATTAAAAAGATCCAATACTTGATCAACTGGTCATACTCATAGATGCAATAACATCTCAGAATATTGATGCTAAGAAGGTTATGGAAGAGAGACTTGACAAAAAGTATGAGTTCAAGCTAGCCGAGAAAATAAGCCAGGAAGTGGCACTGAAAAAGGTCAAACTATCTGATTTGGTAAGTACATTTGAACCAATTATTTTAGAAGTTGTTACCTTAATAAAGAAATTGTGCACTTTAGATCAAATCACTTAGGAGTATACCGACAAGATAGCAAAAATAGATGTTGATCTTTAGTCCAGTGCACAAAGTCTCACCAACACGGTAGAAGCACTTAAATTGCATAATGAACAAATCATACAAGCTAGGAAACAAAGACGGGACATACAGTTTGCAGAGATGAAGTACAAAGATGAGGTAAATGAGCTCCAAGTTAAGCTCTTATCGACACTTACACTCCTATAACAACATTAGAAAAACACCCTAATTGCCACCCCAAAAATGTCTGTCCTCGACAACATTTATGATATGCACACAAGGCTAGAGCTGCAACACATGGCACTAGAACAACTGAAAGAACAATGGGAGAAACTGCTTGAAGATATCAAAACAACCCATTCTAACATATTTGACACATTGTAAGTTGCACATTTTTGTCACAATTTTGGCATATTATCAGTTGTACATTTTTGTCATCAGTATCAAAGAAAGGGGGAATTTGATATGTTCACTCACCTTAGTTAAAAGGAGGAAATCATATGTATAGTAAAAGAAAGGGGAAATAATATACATATAGATAATGAATAATATACATGTACATATACATATACTATACCAGTGCACATAGTTAGGGGGAGTCATATTATGACAAGGATATAAACATGGTGTATACATACTAAAACACTTTAGTATTATGCACATATCAGTTTCTGGTACTAATGTCAAAGGGGGAGATTAAAGGCATTATATTTTGCCATTAGTATACTTAGAGAAAAACATGATCTGCACCATCGGTTTACTCTACACCGACAGACAGGGTACAACACTATCTGATGCCAAGGTTACCCGACAAACATTGTTAAGTGTTATCCGATGACAAAAAGGTAAAAGAAACCCGGTGAATAACAATAGTACTACCTGACAGAACAACAAATAGAGGAACCCGACAGATATAGGGAACCTGACGAACAATTCAGTCAAGGAATGCCAATAGACTTCAAGTTCAAATCGACGACCAAGAACTGACAGTCAGTTACATCCCGCAAAAAGTGGATCTGACTTTCCACGTCAGATAAATCACTGAAGTTGTATTTATAGCTTCTTGATTTTCTTTTAAATCCATTATGTGCGAAGGAAGAAATGTATTTACTATTGTTTTAATTATTTTTACTGTTTTAAAACATGCAAACTAAAGATTAAGGTCAAGTTGTAAACCTTGGATCTAAGAGTTAACATTGTAATGCGTGAATTCCAAGATAGGTCAAATACTTGTATAAATAGGTGCTCAATCCATTGAGAATAGTTGTTGATAAATGAAGATAGTAGCCACATAGAAGAACTAGAGTCCACATAGAGAATTCATTCAGAAGGACACAAACAAAATCAAATCAGTTTTCAAGAACAAAACATAGGCTACCGACAAGCAGAGAAAAGGTATTCATCAATCACTTAAGGTGATATTATTATTGTAAGAGCTTTAATGGATCTGTAAATCAACAATAGTAGATTGCATACAATCAGGTCAACATTTGTACTCATTCTAACAAGTGTAGTACACTAATGAAATCCTTTCAAGAAAGGTGGGCTTAACTGTCCTATTATAAAATCTCATAACTGAGTGCACACTTAAATCAGTGTTGCTAAAGCTCTTAATAGAGTAGATCTTAATAGGTCTCCACCTTAATACTCCTAATAGGGTAGATCATCAGAAGTGATCAAATTGTAAGCCTTAACCGACTCCCTTCCATTCTGCAGATAGTGAAGTTTTGTGGGTGCCATCCCCACCGTAGTTTTTACTTCCTAACAGAAGTTTTCTGCGATACCATATCTTGTATTATGTGTTTATCATTTTCATGAATGTTTTTATGACTATTGAAAAATATTAAAGATTGTGATCAAACAATACATGCATAAGAAAGAATAACAGTAATGGTTGGTAATACAGAATTGAATGATTACTAATGATGAATTGTAAAAGGTGTTAAAAGTTTTAGAGGTACTGATTCACCCCTCCCCTCTCAGT
>MU223431.1:1012199-1032736 GCA_018584345.1 Thuja plicata | reverse complement strand
TTTCTGTCAACATGCATTTGCAGTCTCTGGCCTATCGGCCGCCTTAGCTCTTTCTCTCTTTCTGTCTTCTTCATTCTCGTAGCAGCTTTGCATGCAGGTGATCTTGGTTGCATTGCGTTTCAGCAATCTCAACACTTGATCTGTTTGTAAACTGGATCCTTACTGATCAAATTTTCCATTGTAGCACTGTCCAGATGATCTGTCCTTAATCAGAATCCCATCTGATTTCGCCTATGCTCTTCATATCATGTTCATCCACTAATTCAATTACTTTCGCACACACTTCTTGGTCCAAACTTGACCTTATATAAATATATAATAGACCTTGTCAAGTCGGCCTCTATAACCCTCCAAATGAATAATTAAACTTAAATCTATCAGCCTCATATGCCCAATTAAATATAAAATGTAATCATTTGTTAGTCGGCTGGCACTAACTATTTAGCTCGGTCAATACTAAAATTCTTCAACACCCGACCAACACTGTAATGCCTGAGTGAACTTGGTAAGAACTAAATTTCTTCAATGCTCAATTAAGCTTGGAGAACACTGAGATTCACTTGGCATACACTAACTGTGCTCGGTTTGGATGTAGACATTTGTGTAACATCACTACATAAGTGCATATACATGTGTAACATGAATGAAAATACACAATTGATTAATTATCATCAACAATCTCCCTCTTTGGCATTGATGGCAACACAACATGTCATAATACAAAGAATTTTAGAGCAACAGTAAGATGAATCAAATTTTATTAATGTCTTTAGCTTCATTATGATTCACATCCATAAGACTCCTTCTATCAAAAATAACTGAGATAAAATTCTCCCTCTTACATCTGTCTCTATCTCTGATAAAATTCTCCCTCTGTCATCAATCTCACCATCAGTAATCTTTACTGTCATATAGTAATCTCTCCCTCTTTCACTGATCATATGATATACTATAATCTCTCCCTCTTTGACAACCAATGCCAAAGACACCAACTGACATATCAATCAAATTGTAATGTACCTGAATGTACTGATTCATATGCAATGAGCTCTGATAATCTACATCAACATGTTTGATCTATTTTGTAGCTCAGTTGATGCATCACTAAATTGTTTTTTAGTGAGCCTCAGTTAGGGGAATCACCCCTAGCTTTCCTCAGAGATACATGAATGCATCCTTAGGTAAAGGCTTGGTGAATATGTATACAACTTGTTCTTTAGTATTCACATATTCCAACCTTCTTTGTTATGAACCAATTCTCTTGAGATATGATACTTTATTGCAATATGTTTGGTCTTGGTATGCATCACAGGGTTCTTTGAAATGTTAATAGCACTAGTGTTGTCATAGTAAATAATAACTGGTTCTTTGATTTCTTCCTTCATACCCGACAATAGCTATTTAAACCATATGATATTTGAACTATTGACTACTGCAGCAACATACTCTACCTCTGATGTAGACTGAGAAATGCAGTTGTGTTTCTTGCTAGTCTAGGAGACTAACCTCTTTCCAATAAAGAATGCTCCACCACTTGTGCTCTTCCTGTCATCAACCCTTCCTGCCCAATCAGCATCAGTAAAAGTCCTCAAGTAAAAGTTTCCTCTTTTCTTATACCATAATCCATAATCTTCAGTACCTTTAAGGTATCTCATAATCCTTTTGATAGCCATCAAATGATTTTCTTTAGGATTAGCTGAAAACCTTGAAACAATACCAACTGCTAATGCAATATCAGGTCTTGTGTGAACAACATATTGTAGTTTTCCAATCATGGACCTATAGGCAGTCTGATTTATCTCCTATTATTCCTTGCATACCCGTCCCTACATTTTGTATGAAAAATGTTGGGTCCCCCTTTTTTTTTGCTTTTGCTCCTTTCTTTGTTTTCCTTTGTTCCCTTTGTTTTCCTCCGGGCTTTGCTACCGTGAGGGTTGTCTTTTGTTTTTGACTTCTTATGCCTCTAGGGCCCTATCCCGGAGTTTGTTTGTTCTTTCCAGAGCTAGCTTATGGATTCTGGTATTCTCTGCCATCATATCTTCTTTCGCGAGAAGGTATGCTTGCATGGAATCTCCGAACCTGGAGTCCGGAGGTTTCTGAAGTTGTCAGAAAAGTGCAACCTATTTTTACCCTAGGGGTATTAATAGAAGTTACTTTTTGTTTTCACAGCTACCACGATTAAAACACTTAGAGCATTCAGAGCGATATTGAGGTGATTAAGTGGATTAAAAAGTGAAGTTGCTCTCTGTGCTTAGTGGCTAATCAAATGTTGATTTGCAGTGCTGGCTTGTGATCATTCGAAGGTGGACCTATTGCAGAGCATCTTCCATTTCCATCTCCTCTACCTCTTTCATGTTTCTAGGTTGGTTTTCATTTTCGTTCTCTGGTTTTCCGTTCCTCTAGTTTCTTTTTCTGTCTTTCTTTTCGTTGCTCTGTTTGTTTTCACTTTTGTTTTGTTCTTGTTTTCATTTTCTGGTTTGTTCTTGGTTTGCCTCCTATTGGTGGGATGGCTTTGCCAGAAGGTTGTTCGCCTTCTATGTAGTTGTATTTTAGTATATATGTTGTACAGTGTTATAGGTTAGCTTTAGTGCCTTCGTAAGTTTTGTACATTGTGTAGATGTCTGTAAATCATGTATATATGCCTCAGCTCTCCATTTGTTTTAGTGTGTATACATCTTATATATCCTTCCATTCTTGACGAGCTCGTCGTGCTCCATCATTTATTAAATCATTTTGCCGAGATCGTCGAGAGGGAGTCACCATGGTTCGAACTCGACACCTTGCTAGTTTGAGCCATGGTGGCTTTCTCTCTTCTATGTTGTGTCACCTTAATGGTGGGTTAATTTACCACAAGTCAACATTTAAAACCCATCCCATCTGGCATTCAATTTCCCTTGTGTTAGCCCACTTATCACCATTTATGTCATTTATGCTGCCTGTCACATGGCCACGTGACAACCCACGTCAGCTGAGTATGGTTTCCTATTGGTCACCTCAACAGTAAAATAGCTAGTTCTTTCAGACTCTGGGTGTCGAGGTCCCTGGGTCCTCATTCCATCTTTGTCATTAGGTTCAAATACCTCGGAGCCCCTAGGTGTGTATCAAAATCTGGCGCATGTTTATCTTGAATATTCTAGGATTTCGATGTATGCTAACACTTTTTGGACAGGCATGACATGGTTATGATTTCCCCAGAATCTGCTAAATTATTATCATTATACCATGTATTGATGGTTCTCTGATCTTGCAAGTTGTTGATTGTGTAATCGAAATGTCTAAGGTGATCACTCCTCCTGATAGCCCGGAGCTACCTACAACCTCCACTCGGGTGACCACAAAGACCAAGGATAAAAAGATGCTAGCAAAGCTACCACTGACCTCCAAGTACCTGAAGGAGGGCATTCTCATGGGATCCAAAGTGGATTAAAAATTCTAAGAAATAAAAGACATAGAGCTCGAACTCTGGGCTGAAATGCAAGGCTTAATCCAAGCCATCTATAGGTTGAAGGTCGGCGGAGACAGTATGGCTACTCATTTGGCCGCCTCCAGCATTATAAAGCCTATGAAATTTTCTTGTTTGGTGTAATCACTTGAATTAACACATAAACTAGAAATACTATACAATGCACCTACTCGGACAGTTCTGCTCGCCGATCCCTGACCATTACAATATCCAGCAACAATCGTCACCCTGGATGCAACAACTTTTCCCTCAGGGCTGGGGATTCCATAGTTCAAAGGGTCCACCATCATCAACCAATCCAAATCATTGAAGGAGTTCAAGAAAGCTGCCCTTGTTTCCCAATAATATCTCAATAGCCAATGGTTGAAGTCCTCGAAGAGGGACCATAAAAGGATGAAGTTGGAAATTCCCCACGGGGATTTCAAAGAGCCCATCCAAGTGGGCATTATATTCTTATGCAGGATCTTTGGATTGCCCCACACCTGATATTTCTTAGTGTGGATGTACTACTTTCTTTACTGCATCACCACTCATAGCCAAACCTTCAACTAGGCTGCCATTATAGCCAACCATGTAGACACGCAACTGAAGGGTGTCGTCCAAAGTTCCAAGTTCTACATGACATCCTATGTGCTATGGGTACTCTAGAATAATTGGATTTTCCAGGTTTGGGAACAGTTGGTGAACTTGGAAATGGGCTGGGCCAGTTAACACCATGGGATCATTATCCCCAAGTACATTGAGAACTCAGTTTCCTAAATTTATGCCGGGTAAATGATGCTTTCATTTACCATAATATCCTAACACTTACCTGGGACTCTGGGTACCGATTATCGTAGGAGGCGATGAACTTGGTCAGTACTTACGGCCACTATTTTATTTAGTTCCAACACCACACCTACATTCAGGTGACCGACTTCTCTGGGAAGCCCTATCTTATTCCCCAATATTGCGGGGACAAAATCATTCTTTTGGAGTTCTACTGGAAGATGATGGACCTGCACGCCTTCTTCACGTTGAAGAAGGTCATCAATGTCCCATTCCCATTTTCATGCGGGAATTATACGTGCAGCCCCGCCGCAACAAGGGAGGCAGATAGTGAATTGAAGAGCTTGGGGCTGGTGGAATTCCACCATGCCAGGAAAAATTATGATCCTCTAGGCAAGATTGCCACAACACTTCCCCGGGCATCCCCGCCACACGAAGAAGATATTGAAGACTTTTGGGCACACTGTCAGGATAGTTTTGATTTCTGAGCTCGTCAACATTCACTGATGTCCAAGGGACTCATGAAGGCGCTTGACCTTTGGACTTTTTTGAAGGGTTTTTTAGATGACAGGCCGCTAGAGGACCAGGCATACAAAGGAAAAGGATTAGACAAGTTGGATCTCCCTCCGATGGATTGGGCCACTCCAGAAGACTTGACAATTGAGGGAATATGCCACCCGATTTTGGAGGTCAGTCATAGGTATTTTGCTCGTGTGTGTCCCAAAAGCACCTGGAAGGGATTGATTGTCAGAAAGACCGCTCCATCTTTTGCCACTGCCAGACCTAGCACAAGTAAGGGGAAAGCAAAAGAGGGTATCCCAGCTAAAGTACCACCCTAGGGCCTAACCCCATTAATGGTACAACTACAACAACAAATGGATTCAACGAGGTTGGCCAGCCAGTAGATAAGCATGTAGATATCCTCTGGTCTCCTCGTAACTCCAATGTCATCTACTCACCCAGTGGGATCCCCATCATTGGATACAATGATGAGTAGATAGACTTTCACCGAGGTAGAGTCTACCAGTATTTTGGAGATCGAGGTCCTACTGCTGAGAAAGAAGAAGAAAAAGGTGACCCACACCCCAAGCACGACCACTAGCCCCAGTATGCCAGATGTGCCTCTAGTTGACGTTAATTCAGATTCCCCCAAACTTGAGGAGATTCGTGACTGCCCTCCCCCACACGATGATTTTGATGATGTGTTTGGGGCAGATGAACTCATGAATTTGCATGAGGATATTGGTCACGCAGTCGAAGAGATTGCCGCTCAAAATAAAGAAGAGATCCCCGTAGAAAAGGAAGTCCCAAAAGAATAAGTTACATCAGAACAGGAGGCCCAGGATGAAGCACAAAAGGAGCCCGAGCGGGAGAGGACACCGGTCCAGGGGAGCGAAGATACACTAAGGAAACACATAGATGAGCAGCTGATGGTTGGGGAAATTGGACGTACGGGATCAACCGTACCCCCATTCATCATGCTTTAGATGCCTTCGATTACTCTCAGCAATCAAGTGCCCCGGAGCACATTTGGTGAGGTAATAATGGTGGCCGCATTGTTAAACTTTAGCTAGAGACCTCACCCACCTCCAAAAGATGTTCTAATGGAGGAAAATGTTCTAGTAGACGAGGCCAATGAGGCCGAGGAACAACAATAGCAGAATGACCGTGAAGTCCCGTAAAATGTAAATGTCAGATCAACTGATGTCGAGAGGGACGAGGAAGTCCCCGAAGATATAGGTAATATTGATGCCAAAGAAGAAGTTCTGGACATCACAATAGAGGACGCCAACATGGCAGAGAATACAGAAGCCTCTGTAGAGAAGGAACAAGAATAGGATAAAGGAAAATAATCCAATGACATTGTACATCCGGGGAACATGCCACCTAATTCTGAAAAGGGTCTAGATGCCCAGGTCTTGATAGCAGAGCCATCCCAGCTGCCCCAATGGCTGGTAGAATCAAGAAAAAGAAAGGCCCTAGCGGTCGCATTAGGTGTTCCACTCTCCTTGGCCGAAATGATGGCCCAAAATGTAGAGGCTCAAAAGCCTAAGAAGGCATTGACAGTTCATACCCTCTGGACTGGTCCAATGGGAAAAATGATTGCAACTATCACAACACCTCCTCCAGATGCAGATACAGTGGCAATAAGGCCCAAAGATTACAACATCACAAAAGTGGCACTAGGGAGAAGAGACAAGCAAGGTGAACTGAACCTGTTGAGAGAGGCCACCAAAGAAGTAGAGGCCCGGTACATCAAACAGGGCCATAAGTTGAAGGAGGAAAGAGAGACCAATAGTAATCTCCTCGCACTTCTGGCAGAACTTACACAGCCTTTGGCCGAGATCCACCTACAAGCCTCTTCCTCCAGATTGCCGCTTGCACAGGGAGACGTAGATTCTCTCTGGGCCATGAAGAAGAAAGCACAGACTATGGATGGGTGGGTTGTTGAGTAGAAAGTTGGTATAAGACAATTTCTAGCGGTGTCCCTCCCAGATCTTTATCAGGTTAACATCCTTATCAACCAAGCAAATGGCTCCGCTCTTGTATGGGAGCAAGACTTAGAGAAATATGAAAAGTGGAAGGTCGGGTTGGAAGAAATTTGTAACATCAAAGAAGAAGCCACCATGGAGGTGGGAATTTTGGGAGAAGAATCATATGATTCCCTCTAGGCCCAGTACTCCAGACTTGGCCTCAAAATCAAGGTATGTAAGGAATTGGTTAAGGCCTTGAAATAAAAGGTGCCATGACCCAATATCCCTTGGGCCTGTTTCAGACATTTGTGGTTGGAGTATCACAATTCGGTCCCTTCACCATCGAGACGTGCACCCCAGAGGACTACGTCATCAATAAATTTGATGAATGGATGGAACCCCTGTATCCGATTGCCAGAGATTTTAACCATGGCAGGTTATCAAGATTATCTAGGATGATGATCCAAGCACACGACGCCTTGAAGATGGTGGATGAATTCTAGAACAGGGCCGGAGATGTTGAGGAAAAATTGGAGGTTGTTCGTAGTCGATGGGACAATATTAAAGACAAACAAAGAAGGCGTAAGCCAAGTATTTGAGGCATTAAAAAATAGTAAGGAACAATAAAGTTCTCTGGAGTCCAGAGAATTCCATCAACCATGCACCAATTGTATTCTTTATTCTTTGGAGGCGCAAGCTCCTGAATCCTGGAATTTCAGATCCAATATTCTTGAATTCTTTAAAGTGACTCATGTCCTGGTTCCCAAAGCTGACTGGTCACTTTCAAAGCAGTTAATAAGGATGTCAGAGGGTGGGTAACTCTAGCAAGGCACGTCGGCTCGACAAGAAGGTTCTGACTTTTGGTCTCCCCAAGGCACTGCTCCAACATAACACCTAGCACATCAGAGATAGGGAGCCACTTTTTCATTAATGGGGCATGTAGCCTTGATCCCCGGAGGATCAAAATTCTTCTTTTTCTCCCTCCAGCTCTCTTCTCGAGGCCGATTCTTCCACTCTGCCTTTCTTGTCTTATTCTTTTGACATGTCAGACCTTTTCTGTCTCGAGGTCTTTATAGCATGGTGCAGGTAGTACTGGCCACCAGGAATTGTATTATACTGTTTAAAGTATAAAGTAGATTAGGTTAAGATTAGGGCAAAATTATGTATAAATAATAAGTCTGACCTCATTCCAAGGGCCGACAAAATTGATGATTTTGCAGTCAATAGCTATAGCACTTTCAGTTTTTCACTTCTTAGTTGCAGAGCTCAATGCTCCTTGGTTGTTAGAAGCTCTTAGTAGTTAGATGCTCCCTTGGAGCCACCATTATTATACACACTAGTGCTTGCTGGAAACAAGTTAATGAGGAAGGAAGGATTCTCTCAATGATGTTGTTAGCATTCTGATATCTGGATTAACGTTCTTTTTGTGTTGTATGTTCCTTATGTCCCTTGCTCTAATATTTTAAGTAGATTAATGACCTTCTTTTCCCTCGCTATTGGATAAGTATGAACTACTGGTTCTATGTTTATTTAGTATTTAGTGTAGCATATTAGAGCATGGTTGATGTTTTTTAAATGTTGGACATAAACTATAAGTAGATGGGATACTTCTAACCCTGACGTATCTTTTGAAGTTATTTGATAATTAGCGAACGCTTGCAGGAAACCTCACTTACCTAAATCCCTAGAGTAGACGAGCCAAGATAACCAGCTATTCCCCCGAACAAAATAGTCACACTCCTAATTAAGCCCCCACACTATCGAGACCCGACTCTTAGGTGCTTGAAGGCCCAGAGAATCTCATTTCTTCGGACAACATTTACAGGCGAAGTTGGCCGGTACCCCAGTACCTAGTGACAACTTACATCTGTTGGCGGACCTGGTCACAAAGTCCCATCAATAGAAATTGGCGCTAGAAGGAGGTCATGAGCTCATCCCCTCCTAAGGATTTATACTTCACACCGCCTAAGGGTTCCCCAAGACATATTTTTAAGAATCAGACCTTCAGTGGGATTGGGTCATTTTCACCCATGAGATTTGAAAGAATCCTTAGATCAACCCCCAATCCCAGAAGGTTTGTTTAATTCGAACCTCCCGCTCAAAAGAAACGGACCCCGAAAGCCAAGCCATCTACTATTGTCTAAGGATCTATCACATCCCAGAACACCCAAGCCTCCAAAACTATCCGGGGGATAACTTTCAATCTGTTTAGAACCCAACACCCCCAATGGCTGCGTACTTTGGAAACACCGGGTCCCCGATGGGACAGTTTCAAGGTGCTACTCACAATCTTCCTTCGCACCCGGAGAAGATCTGTCCCCGATATGAGCATCTGGGCTCACAAACTACAAAAGAGCATCTACAAGCATACAAAGATGCCATGAACCGACACAAGATCCAACATGAGGATGTTGCGACCTAGATGTTCCCTCTATCCTTGGGATAGAACAAGCTGAACTGGTACCTCAACTCTCCCACTTACTCAATCAATAGATGGTAGGAGATGGAGTACACCTTATTGCTGACCTTTCATGTACATGTGGACCCAGCATGGTCCCACAACCAATTCATCTCCATTAGGAAGGAACCAAACGAACCCCTTGCAACATTTAACCACTGGTTCCAACGCGCCTTGAAGCGGTGCACAGGTCCCTTCATCCCATCCACTGATGTAACCATCCAGACTTACCTAAATGTGATGGACCCTTTCGTTTCTACTCTCCTTCAGAGAACTACCGCCCTCAGTGACCGGGACACCTTGGCGAAGGTTTACAACCTAGCCTTGGAGTTGTCCCGCGGTTTGAACAAAGCCCCGGGCAGGATTGGGCAGAACTTACCCTAAAACATGGTACCTGGTGGAACTTCCTACATTGGGGGATATAACCCCAATTAGGCAATGGGTGCCCCTGCAATGGCTATGACACCACCACCACAAATAGACCAACAGGCCCGGTACGTATACCCATCTCAAGCTTAGATAACATCGGGTCTGGAATCTTTTCCCTGGAACCAACTGTAGCAAATGCAACAACCACAAATGCAACTTGTTGGAGTGCCCTTCTTTTAGACATCCATGGTTGGAGGATTTCTTCCCTCGACTTTGGCAAATGCTGCCACTTTCCCTAGGAACCAACAACAAACATCACATTGTGACACAAATACCCAACTGACCGCCGAGGTCAAATCTCTCTAGCGATTATTGTCCTCATTGACTGTGGACATAGGATAGCTAAAGGTAGGGTCCTTTGTACCCCACAACACCATTTCCTAGAGGGCGAACATCTTCTCCAGAAAAAAAAATACTAATGCCAGAGGAAGGAATTACAACAATAGGCCTCAGCCCAACCAACAACAATGGAACAACAACGCTAATACCGGAGGTCCTCCTCTAAACCAAAATGCCAATCAGGGTAGTGCTAGACCCAGCCATTATGCACAATTTGTAGACTTCTACCCGATGACTAACTGGTGTAGATTGCACGACACTAGCTCTCATTTTGAGGTGAACTATGCCACCCTGGAGAAGGTCATCCTGATCTCCCAGTCAGATAGGCAACAATCTACTGATCCACCACCCCTGAAAACATCTACACAAGAGCCCACTCATAGTGCCTTTACCTATGAGATTGTCTTCTTTGGAACAGACAAGGGAGACGAAGAAGAGCCCAATCTACAAGGGTTCTTTGATGAATCTATTCTGGCCTTTGAGGCCAATGCCTTCACCAACCCATGGACTCCTTATAACACTTGGAGTCAGGCTGGTAAAGGACCAATTTATATGCCTATGCCTCCCAAAGACACCCCTCCTCGTGACAACATGACTGATCGATCCGTCCCTCCAAAAGGCCCTAGCTCTAATCAAGCTAAAGTCCCGGTCAAGGGAAGCCACCAATTCCTCGGGGAAGGTTTGACATCACGAAGGTGTTAGAGCAAACTACCACCTCCATGACCTTGATGGAGGTTTTTTTGAACTGTCTTGAGCAGAAGAAGTCTCTTTTGAAGCTCTTGGGAAACCTAGAAGTCGACAGTCGCCCACCCTAGACTGTCAATTTTGACGATGCCAATGCGGCTATCTTCCGAGGAAACATTGAAGATCCTCCCTTCCTACTTGGGCTGAACATACAAGGGAAGAATATACACAATTTCCTGGTAGATTCTGCAGCTTCAGGCAACATCATGCCTTTATCTATATGCCAGAAGCTTGGACTCTACCCCACCCCATCTAACGACGTAGTAATCCAGCTGGATAAAACCACTATAAAAATGGTGGATGAGCTGAAAAACGTATGAATTCAGCTCATCCAAGACCCCATGATAGTCAGCATGATTGACATCCAAGTGGTCGACATCCTGTAGACTTATGGGATGCTACTAAGTCATAATTGGTCTAAGTCCCTTAATGGGTATTTCTCTACCGACTTCTCCCACTTGTGGCTCCCCTGGGAGGGAGAGTCTAATCAGATGCGAGTAGAAAGTGAGCCCCGAATGAAATAGACCCTCACCAAAGTTGGGAGGGTAAACAAAGTCCTCTTCTCTAAGACTTCCCCCGGGGTGTACCAAACCCTAGAAATCTTGACATTTCATTTCACCCCCGGGGAAGATCCCATTGTTTCACATAGAACCCAGGTCCTGGATGAAAACTAAGGGATGAGGTTGACTCACAAGGGGGCACAACAACCCCTGCTATGCTCTTGTCTGGCACCTGGTGCTGGGTGCATTGTTAGAAACATTCCAAATTAGAGTGTGAGCCTTGCCTCTTTATTGCTACCCGACACATCAATACCCTCCAGGAAAAGAAACATAAAGCAAGCATGCCTGGGCCTAGTAAATCCCTTAGCAACACCCCTATGGTGCCACTGGTTCAGGCATCTCAACCATAGGTCTCTCCAGAGGAAAACCTTACCCATGTGCTATGAGAGTTGGAGGAAACTACTCCCCATAACCCCGAAAATGATCCAAGGACTACTTCATCTCCCCAACCCCAGATAACAAACAATGACTTGTGGACCTTAAAGTTTGACGGGTCCCGATCTAAGCAAGGTTGTGGAGCCAAAGTGGAATTAATCAACCTGCGGAGAAAATCCTTCCTTGCGTCTTACAGGCTGTAGGTCAACTGCATGAATAATTTCATGGAGTATGAGGCCCTGGTCCTTGGACTCCTATTTGCACTAAGAAAAGGAATCACTCACCTCCGGGCCCTGGGTGATTCAAAGTTGATCGTTAAGAAAGTCCAGAGTCAATACACCTATCACGACAAAAGGATGGCCACATATTTCAACCGGGCATGGAGCCTCATCGAAGACTTTGATGCCTTCGACATTGAACTGATTCCCCAGAAAAGAAATTATGTCCCGGATGCTCTCGCCGTATCCGCCAGCACTCTAAAGCCAATGGCTGCCTCCCGACTCTGGAAATTTTCTGTTGAGATGATCCCCACCCCATCCATCCCAGACAATGTCACCCATTTTTAATTTTTTGAAGATGATCAACATATCCTGGCCCTTATGTCCAATGTTGGTGTCTTTGGGGACCAAATAGTGGAGGAGAGAGATCGCGATGATACTGGGTAGGGTGATAGATGATGAGATCATGGACCTACCAACCAACACCATCCCTAAGGGGATGGTCACAGTTGAATGAATCTTTGACTTGGACCCTCGGGGCTGGGAAAATATATCATCCTCCTCCGAGGGAGGTAAATTTGAGAAAGTCAACATCGGCCAGCCTGGTGAAGAGAAAATGATACATATTGGCACCTCCTGCTCCCCAGAGGAGGAGAAGATTCTTGCGGTTCTTTGAGAATGCATTGATGTAATTGCATGGGGGTATGAGGACTTGAAAACCTATGATACATCCATTATGACTCATACTATCCCACTTAAACTTGATGCTAAGCCTTTCTGACAAAAGCAACGACCGGTCAACCCAATGATCAAGCCTCTGATTCATTAGGAGGTTCAAAAACTACTGTCAGCCCAGATCATCTTTCTAATCTGGCATACTACATGGGTTTCCAACCTTGTCCCTGTGTGGAAGAAAAGTGGTGAGATCCGCGTTTGCGTGGATTTCTGAAATTTAAACAAAGCCTCCAAGAAAGATAATCACCCTCTCCCCTTGTTGGATGAGGTATTGCAAATCGTGAATGGATCACAAATGATGTCCTTCTTGGATGGGTAATCTGGGTATAACCAAGTCATGGTTAACTATGAGGATAGAGATAAAATGATATTTACCACCAAGTGGGGGATGTTTGCCTACTAGAGAATGCCCTTTGGCCTGATCAACACAGGGGCCGCATTTCAGAAGGCTATGGACAATGTGTTCAAGGGCCTAGTGAATTAGTGCATAATCATCTACATGGATGATTTGACCATATTTTCTCAAGACAGGTGTGATCATTTCGCCCACCTTGCCCAGATTTGCAAGAGATGTCATCGGTATGGAATATCCCTCAACCCTAAGAAATGTATATTCAGGGTCACTAAAGGGAAGTTGCTCAGGCATATTGTCTCTGAGAAGGGTATATCCATTGACCCTGAGAGAGTTGAAGTGCATTTGAATCTACAGATGCCCGACAACAAGAAGGAAATGAGATATTTCTTTGGAAAGATCAATTTTGTCCGGCGGTTCATCACCGGATTCACCAAGATTATAAAGCCACTTAATGAAATGATGAAGAAAGAGACTAAGATTGAGTGGAGTCTGGAAGCAAAGTAGGCATTCACCCAGATTAAGCAGACAATCATGGATGCACCAGTCTTGGCTAGTCCAGACTATTCCCTCCCTTTTTACATATACTCCTTTGCCTCGTCGCATTCTGCTGCGATAGTATTGACCCAGAAAGTTGAAGGAGAAGAAAGACTAATAGCTTTCATGAGCTCCCCCTTTAAATATGCTGAAGTCTGGTATTCACCTTTGGAAAAGAAAACCTTTGATCTCATCCGCGCTGTGAAGAAATTCTGACATTATATTCTCCGAAGCAAAGTGTATGCAGTCATCTCGGACCAAGCTGTTAAGTCTTTGCTCATGTAGAGTGAATTGGGTGAAAGATGAGGCAAATGGATGGCCATCCTTTAAGAGTATGACCTAGAAATACAACCCATGAAGATAGTCTGAGGCCAAGGACTATGTAGAGCGATGGCAGAAGGAACTCCCGAGATTGAATGCCAAACTTATACCGTGGAGTCCATCACTCAAGTTTCGTGGTATACTGACCTGGTATACTTATTGTTAAATAACAGGTGCCCAGAGGGGCTACCCCCAAACAAACATCATGCCCTGCAGCTAAAAAGCACACACTTCATGATAAAAAACATCACACTTTTTGGCATGAATTATGAAGGGGTGTACCTCCGGTGTATAGATAGGGACCAAGCAGCGAAAATGATTGAAGAATTTCACGGACAGTTTGGAACCTGGCATGGCTCAGCTGACGCCACTGCCCACCAAATCCTCTGGGACAAATACTATCAGCCATGTATCTTCAAAGATGTCTACAGTCATGTTAGGAGATGCCATACTTTCCAAATAGCGGCACATCGTGAGTGAAACCCGGCCATGCCTTTGCAGCCGGTCTTCAAAGCTAGACCCTTCGCCCAGTGGGCATTTGACTTTATAGGGGAAATCAACCCCAACTCATCTACTAACCACTGGCATATCTTGACTGCTACTGACTATTATACCTGGTGGTTTGAAGCAATTCCTTGTAAAAATAACACGACAGACGTAGTTATCAAATTCCTAGAAGAAAACATAGTCACGCGATTTGCAATACCATTTGCTATAGTTTGTGACAACGGTCCAGTGTTTTCTTTGATGCAATTACTTGAATGGACCTACGAAAGAAAGATCACTCTAAATTTTTCCATCAACTATTACCCTAGGGGAATGGTGTTGTTGAATCGACCAACAAAAACTTTCTTGAAGTGATCAAACACCTGTTAGAACAGAACCCTCGGGACTGGCACCAAAAGTTGAGATTCGCTCTCTAGGAAGATCGTATCCATATTAAGGTAGCCCTAGGGACATCCCCATTCCATCTAGTTTATGGCAAGAATCCAGTATTCCCCATTAACTTACAGATCCGAGTTTTACAGTTCATGTAGGAATTCGGCAACCAGAACAATATTATGGAGGTTCGACTCCTAAATCTAGTGCGGATGGAAGAACAAAGAGATGCAGCCCTTGAAAATTTCATGCGTCACCAAGCAGTAGTGAAGAGATGGTTTGACCAAAGATTCCAGTATAAGGCCTTCCATATTTTAGACCTGGTCCTCTTGTGGGATAAGGCCTAGGAAAAGAAAGGAAAGCACACCAAGTTTCAGCGGCTCTGGCTTGGACCATATCTGATATCCGAGATTTGTGGGGAAAATACTTATTGCCTCAACACTATGATAGGAGAAGCCATTCCATTGCCCGTCAATGGTTAGTTTCTTAAGCACTACTTTGAATGAGGTATGTTGGTAAGTTTGTCCAAAATTGTACTATATGTAAATTTCTCGCTTGTAAATATTTCTCCCAGTGTTCTGTTTGGAATACCTTTGCCTTGTAAGTAGATTTTGTTGGCCGCCCTCTGGGGTAGCCTTTTCCTTGTGTTTTTTGCTTATTTTTGGGTTTTCTTTCATTTGCTCCTATTTTTCAGGTTCCCAGCATGTTGCCTCCTCTTTATAGATAGGTATGCTTCACATAACATCTAGTCTTTGGAACGATGCCCTATGTATTTCGGGTAATTCAAAATCTATTGTTAGCCTAGTGGAATTTCTCTGTGCTCTAGGGTTGTTTTGTAAGTATGGTAAAAGGTTATAGGTAATCTTCATCCAGTTCACATTTTGGCAGTCCGGACATCAGTTAACAGAAAATCTAAGGAACAAGTAATCAGACCCCTTGAGGGCAGATCGGTTGTACTAGCTGTCGGACCAAGTCTGAAAATCATTAAGAATATCCCAGGTCTAGAACATTCTCTCTTATTTGGTGATTTAAAGCTGGATGGCAAGGTGAAATAAGTAACACCTCAGAAATTAACTAAGCTTAAGGTCTGAGGTGAAAGAAGTACCGTCTTCCCATTCAGAAAAGAAAAGAAAAGAAAAGAAAGAACTAAAGAATGGAGAATTCTGGTATCTGGGGAAAGCATATAAGATAGGAAGACCTTGGTTTGACTCATTTAATTCCTCTTCTCTACTTCTCCCGGAGGTCATCAGCTTAGTTTTCTTTCAAAGCACACACTCCACAACTGATGAAAGACCGAAAGATTGAACTAGTGATGGACCAGATTTTCTCAGACACCTCACTCTATGCAAACAAAATTCTCCAGGTAAAGATTAATTTCAGTTTTGCTAACCAGAGATTCCAAAGTTCTCAAATGCCCTCAGGCATTCATCCCAGATAGTCACCATTTTTTATGCCTTGCATACCCATCCCTACATTTTGTATGCAAAATGTTGGGTCCCCATTTTTTTCACTTTTGCTCCTTTCTTTATTTTCCTTTGTTCCCTTTGTTTTCCTCTGGGATTTTCTCCCGTGAGGGTTGTCTTTTGTTTTTGCCTTCTTGTGCCTCTGAGGCCCGATCCCAGAGTTTGTTTTTTCTTTCCAAAGCTGGCTTTCAAATTCTGGGATTCTCTGCCATCATATCTTCTTTCGCGAGAAGGTATGATTGCATGGAATCCCCGGACCTGGAGTCTGGAGGTTTCCAAAGTTGTCAGAAAAGCGTAACCTATTTTTACCCTAGGGGTATAAATGGAAGTTACCTATCATTTTCATAGTTACCGTGATTAAAACACTTAGAGCATTTGGAGCGATATTGAGATGATTAAGGCGATTAAATAGTGAAGTTGCTCTCTGTGCTTAGTGGCTAATCAAATGTTGATTTATGGTGCTGGATTGTGATCATTCAAAGGTGGACCTATTATAGAGCATCTTCTATGTCCATCTCCTCTACCTCTTTCACTTTTCCAGGTTAGTTGTCATTTTCGTTCTCTAGTTTTCCGTTACTCTGGTTTCTTTTTTCATCTTTCTTTTTGTTGCTGTGTTTGTTTTCGCTTTTGTTTTGTTCTTGTTTTCATTTTTTGGTTTGTTCCTTGTTTGCCTCCCATTGGTGGGCTGGCTCTGCCAGAAGGTTGTCCACCTTTTATGTAGTTGTATTTTAGTATATATGTTGTACATTGTTATAGGTTAGCTTCGGTGCCTTCATAAGTTTTATACATTGTGTAGATGTCTGTAAATCATGTCTTAGCTCTCCATTTTTTTAGTGTGTATACCTCTTGTATCTCCTTCTAGTCTTGATGAGCTCATCATGCTCCATCATTTCTTGAATCATTTTGCCAAGCTTGTCGAGAGGGAGTCACCACGGTTCAAACTTGGCATCTCGCTGGTTTGAGCCATGGCAGCTTTCTCTCTCCTATGCTATGTCACCTTAATGGCAGGATTAATTTCCCATGAGTCAGCATTTAAACCCCATCCCATCTGGCATTTAATTTCCCACTTGTCACCATTAATGTCATTTATGCCACCTGTCACGTGGCCACATAACAACCCATGTCAACTGAGTATGATTTCCTGTTGGTCACATCGACACGACAACGACTAGCTCTTCCAGACTCTAGGTGTCAAGGTCCCTGGGTCCTTGTTCCATCTTTGTCATTAGGTTCAAATACCCTGGAGCCCCCAGGTGTGTATCAGAATTTGGCGCATGTTTATCTTGAATATTCTGGTATTTCAATGTATGCTAACACTTTTTGTACAGGCGCGACACGGTGACGATTTCCCTGGAATCCACTAAATTATTATCATTATACCATGTATTGATGGTTCTCTAGTCTTGCAGGTTGCTAATTGTATAATCGAAATGTCTGAGGTGATCACTCCTCCTGATAGCCTGGAGCTACCTACAACCTCCACTCAGGAAACCACAAAGACCAAGGCTGAAAAGATGCTAGCAAAGCTACCACTGACCTCCAAGTACCCAAAGGAGGGCATTCTCGTGGGATCCAAAGTGGATACCAAATTCCAAGAAATAACAGACATAGAGCTCAGACTTTGGGCTGAAATGCAAGGCTTAATCCAAGTCATCTACAGGTTGAAGGCCGACAGAGACAGTATAGCTACTCATTTGGCCACATATTACATTATAAAGGCTGTGAACTTTCCTTGTTTGATGCAATCACCGAAATTAATATGTCAACTGGCAATACTGTACAATGCACCTACTCAGACAGTTCTGCTTGTCGATCCCCGACCATTACAATATCCAGCAACAATCATCACCCTAGACGCAAAATTTTTTACCTCAAGGCTGGGGATTTCATAGTTCAAGGTGTCCACCATCATCAACTGATCCAAATCATTGAAGGAGTTCGAGGAAGCTACCCTTGTCTCCTGACAATATCTCAATAGCCAATGGCTGAAGTGCCCAAAGAGGGACCATAAAAGGATGAAGTTGAAAATTCCCCGCGGGGATTTCAAAGAGCCAATCCAGGTGGGAATTATATTCTTATGCAGGATCTTCAAATTGCCCCACGCCTAGGATTTCTCGGCGTGGATGTACTACTTTCTTTACTGCATCACCACTTGTAGCCAAATCTTCAAGTGGGCAGCCATTATAGCCAACCACATGGACATGCAACTGAAGGGTGTCATCCAAAGTTCTGAGTTATACATGACATCCTATGTGCTATGGGTACTAGCCCAACAAAGACTCACTTTTCCAGGTTTGGGAACAGTTGGTGAACTTGGAAATGGGCTAGGCTAGTTAACACCATGGGATCATTATCCCCAAGTACAATGGGAACACAGTTTCCTAAATTTCTGCAGGGTAAATGATGCTTTCATTTACCATAATATCCTAACACTTACCTAGGACTCTAGGTATCAATTATCGCAGGAGGTGATGAACTTGGTGAGTACTTACGGCCACTATTTTATTCAGTTCCAACACCACACCTACATTCGAGTGACCAACTTCTCTAGGAAGCCCTATCTTCTTCCCCGATATTGCAGGGACATAATCATTCTTTTGGAGTTTTGCTGAAAGATGATGGACCTGCACGCCTTCTTCATGTTGAAGAAGGTCATCAACATCCCATTCCTTTTTTCATGCAGGAATTATACGTGTAGCCTCACCGCAGCAAGGGAGGCAAATAGTGAATTGAAGAGCCTGGGGCTGGTGAAATTCCACCATGCAAGGAAAAATTATGATCCTCTAGGCAAGATTTCCACAACACTTCCCCGGGAATCCCCACCACACAAAGAAGATATTGAAGATTTTTGCGCAGACTGTTAGGACAGTTTTGATCTTTGGGCTCATCAACATTCACCAATGTCCAAGGGACTCATGAAGGCGCTTGAACTTCAAACTTTTTTGAAGGGTTTTTCAGATGATGGACTGCTAGAGGACCTAAAATACAATGGAAAAGGATTGGACAAGTTAGATCTCCCTCTGGTGGATTGGGTCACCCCAGAAGACTTGACAATGGAGGGAATATGCCACCCAATTTTGGAGGCCAGTCATAAGTATTTTGCCTAGGTGTGTACCAAAAGCACCTGGAAGGGATCGATTGTTAGAAAGACTACTCCATCTTTCATCACCACCAGACCTAGCACAAGTAAAGGGAAAGAAAAAGAGGGTACCCCAGCTAAAGTACCGCCCTAGGGCCCAACCCCCTTAATGGTACAACTACAACAACAAATGGAGTCAGTGAGGTTGGCCAGCTAGCAGATAAGCATGCAGATATCCTCCGATCTCCTCGTAACTCCAATGGCGTCTGCTTTCCCGGTGGGATCCCTATCATTGATTGCAATGATGAGTAGATAGACTTTCACTGAGGTAGAGTCTACCAGTATTTTGGAGATCGGGGTCCCACTGCTGAGAAAGAAGAAGAAAAAGGTGACCCCCACCCCAAGCACAACTTCTAGCCCTGATATGCCAGATGTGCATCTAGTTGATGTTAGTTTGGATTCCCCCAAACTTGAGGAGATTCCTGATAGCCCTCTCCCACATGATGATTTTGATGATGTTTTTGGGGTAGATGAACTCATGAATTTGCATGAGGATATTGGTCACGCGATCGAAGAGATTGCCGCTCAAAATAAAGAAGAGATCCCCGCAGAAAAGGAAGTCCCAGAAGAAGAAGTTGCATCAGAATAGGAAGCCCAGGATGAAGCACAAAAGGAGCCCAAGCGGGAGAGGATACTAGTCTAGGGGACCAAAGAGACACTAAGGCAACCCACATATGAGCACCTGATGGTTGGGGAAACCGGACCTACAGGATCAACATTCTGAATCTGAATTATCTAACCAGCTATGGGATTTGTATTTTGATGGGTCTAAGAACAAGGATGGCATTGGTGCAGGAGTTATGTTGATTTCACCTCAAGGTGATAGATTTTATGCTTCTTATCAGTTATCTTTTCCATGTTCTAACAATGTAGCAAAGTATGAAAGCTTGATCCAAGGCTTGGAGTGGGCTAGGAAAAGAGGAATCAAATGTTTAAGAGAATTTGGGGATAGTGGGTTGATAGTGAGACAGGTAAGAGGTATTAATGCTGTTAAAAATGATCTCCTAAAGCTTTACAAGTCAAGAGTGTTTGATATTTTGACAGATTTTGATGCCTTTAATCTCATTTCCATACTGAGAAGGAAAAATATACATGCTGATAGATTGGCTAGTATTGGTGCACATGCTTTAATTACAGAAAATAAAGGACTGATTTTAGACCAGTCACATATTAAAATTGTGGCAAGACCATCTATTCCTGACAATGATATTAATTGGCAAGTATTTTACACTGATGAACACATCTTAAGTTTTATGACAGAAACTGAAGAGTTTATTGCTCCT